>JBBPBR010000898.1:0-56166 GCA_037974775.1 Cicer pinnatifidum | reverse complement strand
GTTTGTGTCATTGGATTAACATTTAGGTCATTTTCGTCCTCCCTAGGCTTATTCTTGTCCACTTAGGGTTTTTAACCAATCTTGTGCATCCAATAAGTTTGTTTGTGTCATTGAATTAATATTTAGGTCATTTTCGTCCTCCCTAGGCATATTCTTGCCCAATTAGGGATTTTAACCAATCTTGTGCATCTAATAGGTGTGTTTGTGTCATTGGATGATCAATTAGGTAATTTTCGTCCTCTCTAGGCTTATTGTTGTCCAATTAGGGTTTTTAACCAATCTTGTGCATCCAATAACTTTGTTTGTGTCATTGAATTAATATTTAGGTCATTTTCCTCCTCCCTAGGCATATTCTTGTCCAATTAGGGTTTTTAACCAATCTTGTGCATCCAATAAGTTCATTTATGTCATTTGATTAACATTTAGGTCATTTTCGTCCTTCCTAGGCATATTCTTGTCCAATTAGGGTTTTTAACCAATCTTGTGCATCCAATAGGTGTGTTTGTGTCATTGGATGATCAATTAGGTCATTTTCGTCCTCCCTAGGCTTATTCTTGTCCAATTAGGGTTTTTAACCAATCTTGTGCATCCAATAAGTTTGTTTATGTCCTTGAATTAATATTTAGGTCATTTTCGTCCTCCCTAGGCATATTCTTGTCCAATTAGGGTTTTTAACCAATCTTGTGCATCCAATAGGCGTGTTTATGTCATTGGATGATCAATTAGGTCATTTTCGTCCTCCCTAGGTATATTCTTGTCCAATTAAGGTTTTTAACCAATCTTGTGCATCCAATAGGTGTGTTTGTGGCAATGGATGATCAATTAGGTCATTTTCGTCCTCCCTAGGCTGATTCTTGTCCAATTAGGGTTTTTAACCAATCTTGAGCATCTAATAGGTGTGTTTGTGTCATTGGATGATCAATTAGGTCATTTTCGTCCTCCCTAGGCTTATACTTGTGCAATTAGGGTTTTTAACCAATGTTGTGCATAAAATAGGTGTGTTTGTGCAATTGGATGATCAATTAGGTCATTTTCGTCCTTCCTAGGCATATTTTAGTCCAATTAGGGTTTTTAACCAGTCTTTTGCATCCAATAGGTGTGTTTGTGTCATTGGATGATCAATTAGGTCATTTTCGTCCTCCGAAGGCTTATTCTTGTCCAATTAGGGTTTTTAACCAATCTTGTGCATCCAATAGGTGTGTTTGTGTCATTGATTGATCAATTAGGTCATTTTCGTCCTCCCTAGGCTTATTCTTGTCCAATTAGGATTTTCAACCAATCTTGTGCATCCAATAATTTCATTTGTGTCATTGGATGATCAATTAGGTCATTTTCGTCCTCCCTAGGCATATTCTTGTCCAACTAGGGTTTTTAACCAATCTTGTGCATCCAATAAGTGTGTTTGTGTCATTGGATGATCAATTAGGTCATTTTCGTCCTCCCTAGGCTTATTCTTGTCCAATTATGGTTTTTAACCAATCTTGTGCATCCAATAACTTTGTTTGTGTCATTGAATTAATAATTAGGTCATTTTCCTCCTCCCTAGGCATATTCTTGTCCAATTAGGGTTTTTAATCAAACTTGTGCATCCAATAGGTGTGTTTATGTCATTGGATGATCAATTAGGTCATTTTCGTCCTCCCTAGGCTTATTCTTGTCCAATGAGGGTTTTTAACCAATCTTGTGCTTCCAATAGGTGTGTTTGTGTCATTGGATTAACATTTAGGTCATTTTCGTCCTCCCTAGGCATATTCTTGTCCAATTAGGGTTTTTAACCAATCTTGTGCATCCAATAAGTGTGTTTGTGTCATTGGATGATCAATTAGGTCATTTTCGTCCTCCCTAGGCTTATTCTTGTCCAATTAGGGTTTTTAACCAATCTTGTGCATCCAATAACTTTGTTTGTGTCATTGAATTAATAATTAGGTCATTTTCCTTCTCCCTAGGCATATTCTTGTCCAATTAGGGTTTTTAATCAAACTTATGCATCCACTAGGTGTGTTTATGTCATTGGATGATCAATTAGGTCATTTTCGTCCTCCCTAGGCTTATTCTTGTCCAATTAGGGTTTTTAACCAATCTTGTGCTTCCAATAGGTGTGTTTGTGTCATTGGATGATCAATTAGGTCATTTTCGTTCTCCCTAGGCTTATTCTTGTCCAATTAGGGTTTTTAACTAATCTTGTGCATTCGATAAGTTTGTTTGTGTCATTGAATTAATATTTAGGTCATTTTCGTCCTCCCTAGGCATATTCTTGTCCAATTAGGGTTTTTAACCAATCTTGTGCATCCAATAGGTGTGTTTGTGTCATTGGATGATCAATTAGGTCATTTTCGTCCTCCCTAGGCTTATTCTTGTCCAATTAGGGTTTTTAACCAATCTTGTGCATCCAATAGGTGTGTTTGTGTCATTGGATGATCAATTAGGTCATTTTCGTCCACCCTAAGCTTATTCTTGTCCAATTAGGGTTTTTAACCAATCTTGTGCATCCAATAAGTGTGTTTGTGTCATTGGATGATCAATTAGGTCATTTTCGTCCTCCCTAGGCTTATTCTTGTCCAATTAGGGTTTTTAACCAATCTTGTGCATCCAATAGGTGTGTTTGTTTCATTGGATGATCAATTAGGTCTTTTTTGTCCTCCCTAGGCTTATTCTTGTCCAATTAGGGTTTTTAACCAATATTGTGCATCCAATAACTTTATTTGTGTCATTGAATTAATATTTAGGTCATTTTCGTCCTCCCTAGGCATATTCTTGTCCAATTAGGGTTTTTAACCAATCTTTTGCATCCAATAGGTGTGTTTGTGTCATTGGATGATCAATTAGGTCATTTTCGTCCTCCCTAGGCTTATTCTTGTCCAATTAGGGTTTTTAACCAATCTTGTGCATCCAATAGGTGTGTTTGTGTCATTGGATGATCAATTTGGTCATTTTCGTCCTCCCTAGGCTTATTCTTGCCCAATTAGGGTTTTTAACCAATCTTGTGCATCCAATAGGTGTGTTTGTGTCATTGGATGATCAATTAGGTCATTTTCGTCCTCCCTATGCTTATTCTTGTCCAATTAGGGTTTTTTAACCAATCTTGTGCATCCAATAAGTTCATTTGTGTCATTGGATGATCAATTAGGTCATTTTCGTCCTCCCTAGGCTTATTCTTGTCCAATTAGGGTTTTTAACCAATCTTGTGCATCCAATAACTTTGATTGTGTCATTGAATTAATATTTAGGTCATTTTCGTCCTCCCTTGGCATATTCTTGTCCAACTAGGGTTTTAAACCAATCTTGTGCATCCAATAGGTGTGTTTGTGTCATTGGATGATCAATTAGGTCATTTTCGTCCTCCCTAGGCTTATTCTTGTCCAATTAGGGTTTTTAACCAATCTTGTGCATCCAATAGGTGTGTTTGTGTCATTGGATGATCAATTAGGTCATTTTCGTTCTCCCTAGGCTTATTCTTGTCAAATTAGGGTTTTTAACCAATCTTGTGCATGCAATAAGTTCATTTGTGTCATTGGATGATCAATTAGGTCATTTTCGTCCTCCTTAGGCATATTCTTGTCCAACTAGGGTTTTAAACCAATCTTTTGCATCCAATAGGTGTGTTTGTGTCATTGGATGATCAATTAGGTCATTTTCGTCCTCCCTAGGCTTATTCTTGTCCAATTAGGGTTTTTAACCAATCTTGTGCATCCAATAGGTGTGTTTGTGTCATTGGATGATCAATTAGGTCATTTTCGTCCTCCCTAGGCTTATTCTTGTCCAATTAGGGTTTTTAACCAATCTTGTGCATCCAATAGGTGTGTTTGTGTCATTGGATGATCAATTAGGTCATTTTTGTCCTCCCTAGGCTTATTTTTGTCCAATTAGTGTTTTTAACCAATCTTGTGCATCCAATAAGTTCATTTGTGTCATTGGATGATCAATTAGGTCATTTTCATCCTCCCTAGGCATATTCATGTCCAACTATGGTTTTTAACCAATCTTGTGCATCCAATAGGTGTGTTTGTGTGATTGGATGATCAATTAGGTCATTTTCGTCCTCCCTAGGCTTATTCTTGTCCAATTAGGGTTTTTAACCAATCTTGTGCATCCAATAGGTGTGTTTGTGTCATTGGATGATCAATTAGGTCATTTTCGTCCTCCCTAGGCTTATTCTTGTCCAATTAGGGTTTTTAACCAATCTTGTGCATCCAATAGGTGTGTTTGTGTCATTGGATGATCAATTAGGTCATTTTTATCCTCCCTAGGCTTATTCTTGTCCAATTAGGATTTTTAACCAATCTTGTGCATCCAATAGGTGTGTTTGTGTCATTGGATGATCAATTAGGTCATTTTTATCCTCCCTAGGCTTATTCTTGTCCAATTAGGATTTTTAACCAATCTTGTGCATCCAATAGGTGTGTTTGTGTCATTGGATGATCAATTAGGTCATTTTCGTCCTCCCTAGACTTATTCTTGTCCAATTAGGGTTTTTAACCAATCTTGTGCATCCAATAGGTGTGTTTGTGTCATTGGATGATCAATTAGGTCATTTTTGTCCTCCCTAGGCTTATTCTTGTCCAGTTAGGGTTTTTAACTAATCTTGTGCATCCAATAGGTGTGTTTGTGTCATTGGATGATCAATTAGGTCATTTTCGTCCTCCCTAGGCTTATTCTTGTCCAATTAGGGTTTTTAACCAATCTTGTGCATCCAATAGGTGTGTTTGTGTCTTTGGATGATCAATTAGGTCATTTTTGTCCTCCCAAGGCTTATTCTTGTCCAATTAGGGTTTTTAACCAATCTTGTGCATCCAATAAGTTCATTTGTGTCATTGGATTAACATTTAGGTCATTTTCGTCCTCCCTAGGCATATTCTTGTCCAATTAGGGTTTTTAACCAATCTTGTGCATCCAATAGGTGTGTTTGTGTCATTGGATGATCAATTAGGTCATTTTCATCATCCCAAGGCTTATTCTTGTCCAATTAGGGTTTTTAACCAATCTTGTGCATCCAATAACTTTGTTTGTGTCATTGAATTAATATTTAGGTCATTTTCATCCTCCTTAGGCATATTCTTGTCGAATTAGGGTTTTTAACCAATCTTGTGCATCCAATAGGTGTGTTTGTGTCATTAGATGATCAATTAGTTCATTTTCGTCCTCCCTAGGCTTATTCTTGTCCAATTAGGGTTTTTAACCAATCTTGTGCATCCAATAAGTTCATTTGTGTCATTGGATTAACATTTAGGTCATTTTCGTCCTCCCTAGGCATATTCTTGTCCAATTAGGGTTTTTAACCAATCTTGTGCTTCCAATAGGTGTGTTTGTGTCATTGGATGATCAATTAGGTCATTTTCGTCCTCCCTAGGCTTATTCTTGTCCAATTAGGGTTTTTAACCAATCTTGTGCATCCAATAAGTTTGTTTATGTCATTGAATTAATAGTTAGGTCATTTTCGTCCTCCCTAGGCGTATACTTGTCCAATTAGGGTTTTTAACCAATCTTGTGCATCCAATAGGTGTGTTTGTGTCATTGGATGATCAATTAGGTCATTTTCGTCCTCCCTAGGCTTATTCTTGTCCAATTAGGGTTTTTAACCAATCTTGTGCATCCAATAGGTGTGTTTGTGTCATTGGATGATCAATTAGGTCCTTTTCGTCCTTCCTAGGCATATTCTTGTCCAATTAGGGTTTTTAACCAGTCTTGTGCATCCAATAGGTGTGTTTGTGTCATTGGATGATCAATTAGGTCATTTTTGTCCTCGGAAGGCTTATTCTTGTCCAATTAGGGTTTTTAACCAATCTTGTGCATCCAATAAGTTCATTTGTGTCATTGGATTAACATTTAGGTCATTTTCGTCCTCCCTAGGTATGTTCTTGTCCAATTACGGTTTTAAACCAATCTTGTGCGTCCAATAGGTGTGTTTGTGTCATTGGATGATCAATTAGGTCATTTTCGTCCTCCCTAGGCTTATTCTTGTCAAATTAGGGTTTTTAACCAATCTTGTGCATCCAATAGGTGTGTATGTGTCATTGGATGATCAATTAGGTCATTTTCGTCCTCCCTAGGCATATTCTTGTCCAACTAGGGTTTTTAACCATTCTTGTGCATCCAATAGGAAATTTGTGTCTTTGGATGATCAATTAGGTCATTTTCGTGCTCCCTAGGCTTATTCTTGTCCAATTAGGGTTTTTAACCAATCTTGTGCATCCAATAGGTGTGTTTCTGTCATTGGATGATCAATTAGGTCATTTTCGTTCTCCCTAGGCTTATTCTTGTCCAATTAGGGTTTTTAACCAATCTTGTGCATCCAATAGGTGAGTTTATGTCATTGGATTAACATTTAGGTCATTTTCGTCCTCCCTAGGCTTATTCTTGTCCAATTAGGGTTTTTAACCAATCTTGTGCATCCAATAAGTTTGTTTGTGTCATTGAATTAATTTTTAGGTCATTTTCGTCCTCCCTAGGCATATTCTTGCCCAATTAGGGTTTTTAACCAATCTTGTGCATCCAATAGGTGTGTTTGTGTCATTGGATGATCAATTAGGTAATTTTCGTCCTCCCTAGGCTTATTCTTGTCCAATTAGGGTTTTTAACCAATCTTGTGCATCCAATAACTTTGTTTGTGTCATTGAATTAATATTTAGGTCATTTTCTTCCTCCCTAGGCATATTCTTTTCCAATTAGGGTTTTTAACCAATCTTGTGCATCCAATAGGTGTGTTTGTGTCATTGGATGATCAATTAGGTCATTTTCGTTCTCCCTAGGCTTATTCTTGTCCAATTAGGGTTTTTAACTAATCTTGTGCATTCGATAAGTTTGTTTATGTCATTGAATTAATATTTAGGTCATTTTCGTCCTCCCTAAGCATATTCTTGTCCAATTAGGGTTTTTAACCAATCTTGTGCATCCAATAGGTGTGTTTGTGTCATTGGATGATCAATTAGGTCATTTTCGTTCTCCCTAGGCTTATTCTTGTCCAATTAGGGTTTTTAACCAATCTTGTGCATCCAATAGGTGTGTTTGTGTCATTGGATGATCAATTCTGTCATTTTCGTCCTTCCTAGGCATATTCTTGTCCAATTAGGGTTTTTAATCAGTCTTGTGCATCCAATAGGTGTGTTTGTGTCATTGGATGATCAATTAGGTCATTTTCATCCTCCCAAGGCATATTCTTGTCCAATTAGGGTTTTTAACCAATCTTGTGCATCCAATAGGTGTGTTTGTGTCATTGATTGATCAATTAGGTCATTTTCGTCCTCCCTAGGCTTATTCTTGTCCAATTAGGATTTTCAACCAATCTTGTGCATCCAATAAGTTCATTTGTGTCATTGGATGATCAATTAGGTCATTTTCGTCCTCCCTAGGCATATTCTTGTCCAACTAGGGTTTTTAACGAATCTTGTGCATCCAATAGGTGTGTTTGTGTCTTTGGATGATCAATTAGGTCATTTTCGTCCTCCCTAGGCTTATTCTTGTCCAATTAGGGTTTTTAACCAATCTTGTGCATCCAATAGGTGTGTTTGTGTCATTGGATGATCAATTAGGTCATTTTCGTCCTCCCTGTTGAGACAAAATCTCTCAAATGATTTTAATGATAACAAAATTGCTTAAAGATTATGATTGTGATTAATGACTAACATGTGTTCTTGAGTGTATTCATACAAGAAGATAGGTTGTTAATCATTAAAGGAAAAAGGAAGTAAAATATGTTTGAAATCTGAGGATGGAAATTGCTGCAAACGCGAGGATGGAACTTGCTGCAAATGTGAGGATGAAAATTACTAACCGTGAGGATGGCATGCAATTTGGAAAAACTCCAAATCTGGGCAATCTGATCCATCATCAATACAAATGTGTTTATTCAAATGCATAACATGACAAACTTGAATAAACAATGCATTAAAATTAAGAGTCAAAAGGTCAAAGGAAAAAGTTGAATATAGCTAGATCTAGAAAGTAGAGGATGGCAGCATAGGCCGAGGATAGGCCAGAAAAAGTGAAAGCTACTCTTCAAGCATGTGCAAAGGCTAAAATCAGATTATTAAATGTGTTTGCATGAATATATATATGAAGAAGTCAAGTTGAAGAAAGGCAACTTGAAACAAGCCAAAAATAGAAGATCACATGTGAAGGCAAAAGCTTTCTCTCTCTTGTCAACATCACCTCAAAAGGTGAAACCAACCAAGACCTTAAAGTATTCGAAAATTGCAGCTCACATGGTCAAACAACAGCTGCAAATTGCTGGAAAAAGAGAATTGACAAGGACTTGTCAAGATCAAGTTTCAAGAATTGTGAGGATGGCTATAATGGCAATTCCGTAAATATGATGAAAGACTTGGATTGTTTTGAAACAAGCTCCAACGGTCATCAAGGGTTTAGATCTCTATAAAGTGCAAGCAAGCTCTCCAATGGAAGTCACACACCACACTTGCATAAAAAGATCAAGCATCTTAAAGCTATCAAGAGCAAAAACACCCTCCTTCTTACTTTCTTTGATCCTACACTATATCTTTGTAAATCCTTTGAGAAAGTATTAAGTATCAATCACTCTCATATCACTTTGTAATTTCCTAGTGAGTTACACTTGGAAATATTCTGAAATTGATTGTAAGCTTGGTGAAGCTAAAGAATACACGGGTTGTAATCATCCTCGGGTTGAGGATTGATCTGTTTGAAAGTTAGTGAAATCTCACAAGGGTGTGAGGACTGGACGTAGCCATCTTTGGGTGAACCAGTATAAAATTGTGTGTGTGTCCCTCATATTCTACTCCTACTCTTTTGCTCAACTTAGATCTAAAGATTTGAAAAATCCCATCCTCGAGCTACCCATCCTCAGCGAGAGGATAGTTTTTAAAACACTCAGAAATTATTTTTAAACAGCAGAATCCCTATTCAACCCCCCTTCTAGTGATATTTAGCTACATCAATTGGTATCAGAGCAAGGTTCTCTAAAAAATACACCTAACAGTGTAAGAGAAAAAGATCCAAAAAGAAAAATGTCAAAAGCTAAGTATATTCCTGAAGGAGGATCATCTAGCCGACCTCCCTACTTTGATGGTACAGATTACTATCACTGGAAAGGTAAGATGAGGCTATTTCTCATATCACAAGACAACAACATGTGGTCTGTGGTGGAAAATGGAGATCATGTCATTAGAACCAACAACGCAGATGCAAACTCCGATGAGAAACCTCAAGCACAATGGACGGCGGATGAAAATGCAAAGGTACTCCTAAACTCTAAAGCTCATTTATTTCTAACGTGTGCTTTGTGCAGGGAAGAATATGATAGAGTTGAAGAGTGTAAAAACGCAAAGGAACTCTGGGATACTCTAAGGATCCATCATGAAGGATCAAGCCATGTAAAAGAAGCACGGATAGATATGGGAGTAAGAGAATTCGAACTATTCGAAATGAAGGAGGAGGAAACTATTGATGAAATGTTCTCAAGGTTAACAATCATATTAAACAACTTGAGATCTCTTGGAAAGGTATATTCCGTTCATGAAAGGATAAGAAAAATCCTAAGAAGTTTACCAAAAGAATGGAGGCCAATGGTAACTGCCATTACAGAAGCAAGAGATTTGACCAACATGAAATTAGAAGATTTGGTTGGAACTCTAAGAGCTCATGAACCATTGTTGTTGGCGGACAAACCAATCAAAAAGGGAAGAATGGTTGCTCTAAAAACCAGCCAAACAGAAAGTTCATCTTCCAAAAAGAATGAAGATGGCATAACAAAGGAAAACACAGAGTATCCTCTGTCTGAGGATGAGGATGAACTCGCGCTGCTTTCTAGAAGACTACAGAGGTTGATAAACAGAAGAGGACAGAATAGAGGATCCCCTCAAAAAGAAAAAGTTGACAAAAGTCAAATAACTTGTTATGGATGCAACAAGATAGGACACTACAAAACTGAGTGTCCTCTCAACAAAAGGAACTCTAGAAAATTTCCATACAAAAACAAATCCATGATGATTACTTGGGATGATAGTGACGAGTCATCCTCGGAGCAAGAAAAGGAAGAAGAGGCCAACCTATGTCTCATGACAAAATCAGAAACTGAGAAGGTAAGTATCACTAATCTATGTCCTAATTGTGAAGAATTAGAAATTGAATTTGATAGCCTCTTAAATGACTCCAACACTTTATCTAAAACATGTATATTTCAAAAAAAACAACTTGTTGAGATAAAGAGACAAAATGAGGAGCTTAAGAAAAAGAATGATGAGTATGTTAAAATCATTCAAGATTTGCAGCAATCTCAATTTCAAAATTCTGAGAAACAAAAATTTTTAAACATGGAAATAGTTGAAACTCATCCTCCTGACGAGGATGCAGAAAAGGAATTTTTGAAAACTGAGGTTAGGGAACTAAAAAATGATATTTCCAAATTTGTCAAATCTACAGAAACATTTCAAAAGATAATGGGATCTCAATCTGGAATTTTTGACAAGGCGGGTATTGGTTTTAAAAGTTCTCAAAAACAAAAATTATATGGAAATTTTTTCTTGCCAAAAAAACTAGAGGATAGGCCGAAATGCACATTTTGCAAAAAACTTGGGCATACTTCCAAAATTTGTCATGCTAGGAGGAAAACTAATAATGTAAAGGCAGCTTGCTTATTTTGTGGTAAACATGGGCACCATGAGTCTATTTGCTATCATAAAAGAAATGTCCTTTCAAGAGGAAAAACTAACCAACAAGGACCCAAAGCTATATGGGTACCTAAGTCTCTTTTAAACTCTAAAACAGGTTCATCCTCTAATCAGCAAAAGAAAGCCTTGGTACTTGGACAGTGGTTGCTCAAGGCATATGACGGGAGATAAGCATTGCTTCATGTCATTAGAAATAAAGGATGGAGGATCGGTCACATTTGGTAATAATGATAAAGCTCAAATAAAAGGTACCGGTATTATTGGTAAGAATAATTCTGCAAAAATTGAAAATGTTCAATATGTGGATGGCTTAAAACATAACTTGCTAAGCATTAGTCAATTATGTGATAGTGGTTTTGAAGTTATTTTTAAGCCTACTCTATGTGAGGTTAAACACTCATCCTCGGGTAGAGTTTTCTTTTCCGGTTTAAGAAAAAAGAATTTATATGAACTTTATCTTGATGATTTACCCACTGAATCTTGTTTTGTATCTATTGAAAAAGATAAATGGATTTGGCACAAAAGAGCGGGTCACACAAGCTTAAACACTATTTCTAAATTAGCAAATTTAGAATTAGTAAAAGGTCTTCCAAAAATCAATTTTGATAAAGACAAAGTTTGTGAAGCTTGTGTAAAAGGAAAACAAGTTAAAAGTAGTTTTCACTCTAAAAACTTTGTTTCAACAAATCTTCCTCTTGAACTTATTCACATTGATCTTTTTGGTCCTATCAAAACTCCAAGTCTTAGTGGAAAAAGATATGGTTTTGTGATTGTTGATGACTTTTCTCGTTTTACTTGGGTTCTATTTTTAAAACATAAAGATGAAGCCTTTGAGGCATTCCACCATTTTTACAAAAAGATTCAAAATGAAAAAGGATCAAAAATTATTTCGGTAAGAAGTGACCATGGAGGAGAATTTGAAAATGAATCCTTTAAAAATCTTTGTGAAGAAAATGGTATTTCACACAACTTTTCTTGTCCAAGAACTCCCCAACAAAATGGGGTTGTTGAAAGGAAAAATAGAACTTTACAAGAAATGGCTAGAACTATTTTAAATGAAGCCAACATTGAAAAATATTTTTGGGCCGAAGCCATCAACACCGCTTGTTATGTTTCTAATCGCACATCCATTAGAAAAATTTTAAACAAAACTCCATATGAATTATGGAAGGGGAGAAAGCCAAATATTTCCTATTTTCACATATTTGGGTGTTATTGCTACATTCTAAATAACAAAGAAAATTTGGGAAAGTTTGATCCAAAATCTGATAAAGGAATTTTGCTAGGATACTCCACAACGTCAAAAGGTTATAGAATATATAATCTTAGGACTCAAACTGTGGAGGAATCCATGCATGTTATTTTTGATGAGTTTGATGACTTGTGTTTAGAGAAGTTGGATAAAAATGAAGAAGATGAACAATCAACATCTCAAGTACCCGGTCCTCACGGAGAGGATGAGTCTGACCCAACCTCTCAGCAACTTCCAAGAGGATGGAAAACAGTCACACATCATCCTCCAGATCTAATCATTGGAAATACTGAGGATGGCGTTAGAACCAGAAATTCTCTAAGGGAAAGCACTAACAACATGGCCATGATATCACAAGTTGAACCCAAAACGGTTGATCAAGCTATTGGTGACAAATCATGGGTTGAAGCTATGATGGAAGAACTCTCTCAATTTGAAAGAAACAAGGTATGGAATCTTGTACCCCATCCTCTGGACAAATCTATTATTGGGACTAAATGGATATTTAGAAACAAATTAAATGAGGATGGAGAAGTCATTAGAAATATTGCAAGACTAGTGGCTCAAGGGTATAATCAACAAGAAGGAATTGATTATGATGAGACATTCGCACCCGTAGCAAGACTTGAAGCAATAAGAATCCTCTTAGCTTATGCTACTCATAAAGGTATTAAACTTTTTCAAATGGATGTGAAAAGTGCCTTTTTGAATGGGTTCTTAAATGAGGAAGTATATGTTCGTCAACCTCCTGGGTTTGAGGATGAGAAGCGGCCAAACCATGTGTTCAAACTCTCAAAAGCTCTTTATGGTTTAAAGCAAGCTCCTAGAGCTTGGTATGAGAGGTTAAGCTCTTTTCTAAAAGAAAATGGATTCATTAGAGGGCAGATTGATACTACTCTTTTCAAGAAGACACTTGAAAAGGATTTATTGATTGTTCAAATATATGTCGATGATATTATATTTGGATCCACAAATGAAAAGATGTGTAAAGATTTCTCAAATCTCATGCAAAGTGAGTTTGAGATGAGTATGATGGGGGAATTGAAATTCTTCCTTGGTCTACAAATCAAACAACGAGAGGATGGTATTTTTATATCACAAGAAAAATACATCAAGGATTTGCTCAAAAAATACAACATGAGTTCAGCCAAGAGTATGGGAACTCCTATGCACCCATCCTCCATCCTCCACAAAGATGATGAAGGAACTCCAATTTCTGAAAAGGAGTACAGAGGGATGATAGGTTCCTTGTTGTATTTAACAGCAAGTAGACCGGACATAGTCTTTGCAGTCGGTCTTTGTGCAAGATTCCAATCCTCTCCTAAAGAATCTCATCTCACCGCCGTGAAAAGGATCTTTAGATACCTTGTTGGCACTATAAATCTGGGAATATGGTACAAGAAGTGTTCCAATCTTGACCTTAAAGCCTATTGTGATGCGGACTACGCGGGAGACAAAGTTGAAAGAAAAAGCACAAGTGGTGCATGCCAAATTCTTGGAAAATCACTAATAAGTTGGTCATGCAAAAAGCAAAGTACCATTGCTCTTTCAACCACTGAAGCAGAGTATGTATCAGCCGCTCAATGTTGCTCACAACTACTTTGGATCAAAAATCAACTTGAGGATTATTCACTAAGGTACACAAAAATTCCCATCCTCTGTGATAATACAAGTGCAATAAATCTTTCTAAAAATCCCATTCAACATTCTAGATCTAAGCACATTGAAATTAAACATCATTTTATAAGAGATCATGTGCAAAAAGGGGATTTAGAACTGATTTTTATTGACACTGAAAATCAACTAGCAGATATTTTTACCAAACCTCTCCAAGAGGATAGGTTCAAAAAGATCTTGGAGGAACTCTCAATTCTTAATTTGTCTGAAATTAATTGATTTATCTTGAGTGTGTTCCTTTATTATATTTTTAATTTTTTAAATTAATCCCAAAATTATCTGCTGTTTTATTTGAATATGAATATTCTTTTTAAGTATAAACCTGTGAGGTTAGCTAAACCACCAGAGGACGGAATGTCCTTATTGGTGTAATATCACGTGACCTGCCAGCCTAGGAAGAGAGCACGCACCTCTCTATCTGATTGGTCAAATCGTGTGGCGCCTGCCTCCGTGATTCTCGCTGGGCATTAAATGCAGAAACGGCTACATGTTCCCAGCCGTTCAGATCATCATCACGCTAGGTCATAGGCATACAGCGCAATTAATGTTTACTTTCTCTCACACGTTTCCTCCCACGCTCACCTGCACGATTTTCATTCCTCTCTCTCTCTTACACTTCCATCCTCCATCCCGTGTCACTCATCGTTCATCCGTTCCAAACCATCTCTCTGCCCAGTTGCTTCCCACATCATTTTTCTTCAATGGCTCGAACCAAAGTAACTGCAAAACGAAAAATCTCTTATCAAGAAGAAGAAGAAGAAAATCAAGATGTTTACTCAAGCACAGAATCAGACTATAATGAAGAAACTCAATCTGAAGGAACATCTCTGTCCATCGTTCTTTTTTCTCAGCCTTCCAAAAGTTCCTCTTCTCCTTCGTTCACTCCTAAACGATCGAAAAAATCATCCTTCTCAGCACCGATCAGACGCTCCTCCAGAATCATGTCTGGGGCCGTTTCATCAAAAAGGCCGATCCCTCAAGACAATACTGTTTATGTCATCCACTCTGATGATTCAGAGGAAACTCAACCCTCTGAACCTCCACGACAGCCGCCTACTAGGAAATCCACACCCAAAGCCTCAGCTCCCAAAAAGGTTAAACCTGTTACTCCAAAACCTTCATCTTCATCAGTAAAAATCTGTGACATTACCGCTTTGTTCGATTCGGCTGAGTTAGAAACTAATTATGTTCAAAAATGGCAAAGCAAATCTGTTGTAAATGGGAAGAAAATCGATCTGGCTGATATCACACAAGGTGGATTCAATGTGGAAGAAATGTTTGACCAACTAGGATGGACTTCTTTATTCAAAATCAGTGAGCCTCAATATCCTCGCCTAGTTCGTGCATTCTACGCTGCTGCAAATGGTTCAAAATACTCCACCAGTTTTAGTATGGTACTGAAAGGTGTTCATATGGAAATAAGTCCAACCACATTATGTCAAATTCTTGACATACGTAATGAAGGAGCTGACCACTTACCAGAAAGATGGTATTCAAAAGGTCTCATCACCAGGACCTCTGTTCTTGAAAACATTCTCATCAAATCTCCAAAACCGTTAGTGGCTTCTAATCTCCGTCCAATTTTCCGTATCCTTCATAACATCTGTGTCCACTCTATTACACCTCGAGCTGGCAGCTTTGAGAAATTCACAGAACTGGATATCATGATAATTCATCATTTAATGACTGCCTCTCCTCTTCACTTAGGAAATGTAATTTTCTGGTTTATGTTGAATGCTGCTTTGATGGCAAGGTCTGCTCCCTATGGAATGTTATTAACTAAGGTTTTCAAATTCTTCAAAGTCCCACTTGATGATGAACCGTGTGTTCATTTCAATAACACTTTTTCTATTAAAAATATTAAACAGATGAAGTTTAAGCTTGAAAACCTCCCTGCCTCCAAGAAAAGAAAAACACGAGAGTCCCCTACTCCCTCTCAAAAATCTGAAACAGCCACCATTCAACCACCACAAGAGGATATGCCATCACCACTTATCCAAGAACCTAACTCTCCACTGCGTAACTCTCCTGCTCCGGATTCACCTGTTCAACCATCTCCTCAAGCTTCTCCAATTCACCATCCAACTCCTTCTCATGAAGCCGATCCACTCCCTAAGGATACCTTTACACCAACCACTCGTCACAATATGGAAAATGGTGAGGAACTTTATTTTGATCTTAATCTGTCTTATCCTCCCTCTCCTATGGACATGCCTGTGGCTTCTCCTTCAACTATGCAAATGGAAGAAAATGTGATTCTGCAACCAGATCTTTCGCAACAATTTCCTATTTCTCCTGTTGCAGCTCATGAAAAACCCATCCAACCTCTCCCTGAGGTTACAGGTCGGTTTAGTTCTCTTGAATCCTTTTTCACTGCCACAACTCATAACCATTCGAAGGACAAGGCTGGGAGCTCTCAGAATAAGAGTTCCAGTGTAAATGATAAGCCTAAGGATTCGGTTCCTAGCACAAGGATTGAGGACAACAAGGAACAGAAGCAAATGAACCTGCTAAAATTGATTAGGAAGGATCAGAAGAAAATCCTTCAAAGCTTCACTCACTTTCAGAACTCTTTGGTTCAGTTTGGTCTCATTTTAGAATGGGTTACCAAACACTTGGCTCCCACTATTGCTCCTGGAGATCATCCTCCTGAGCTACCAGCCCAGCCTTCCTCTGTTGTTCCATCACCTTCATCCTCATCAGCCGAGCCTTCCCTATCTGATTAACCATATGGCTATTTCTTTTTGCTGCTGCCAAATTCAGGGGGAGAATGATTATGCTTTTTGATTATCTAGTTGCTTTGTGTTAATGATGTTTTATGCTAAACAGTTTGAATTATTGTGCTGCTTATGTCTGTTAAGTTAAATTGTTGTGTTGCCATGTTTATGTTGTGTTGAACAAATCTTTAAATCATTATCTTATTATCATGATGTTTTATGTATGATTAAAATCATGTTATCTCAACACCTTGGCATACATTTAGGGGGAGTAATGATTTTTAGTTTTAAAAATTATTACACATATGATTGAGGGGGAGCATAAACATTTTATCTTTGTCTTATTTAAAATCATAATCTAAAGAATTTTGTCATCATCAAAAAGGGGGAGATTGTTGAGACAAAATCTCTCAAATGATTTTAATGATAACAAAATTGCTTAAAGATTATGATTGTGATTAATGACTAACATGTGTTCTTGAGTGTATTCATACAAGAAGATAGGTTGTTAATCATTAAAGCAAAAAGGAAGTAAAATATGTTTGAAATCTGAGGATGGAAATTGCTGCAAACGCGAGGATGGAACTTGCTGCAAATGTGAGGATGAAAATTACTAACTGTGAGGATGGCATGCAATTTGGAAAAACTCCAAATCTGGGCAATCTGATCCATCATCAATACAAATGTGTTTATTCAAATGCATAACATGACAAACTTGAATAAACAATGCATTAAAATTAAGAGTCAAAAGGTCAAAGGAAAAAGTTGAATATAGCTAGATCTAGAAAGTAGAGGATGGCAGCATAGGCCGAGGATAGGCCAGAAAAAGTGAAAGCTACTCTTCAAGCATGTGCAAAGGCTAAAATCAGATTATTAAATGTGTTTGCATGAATATATATATGAAGAAGTCAAGTTGAAGAAAGGCAACTTGAAACAAGCCAAAAATAGAAGATCACATGTGAAGGCAAAAGCTTTCTCTCTCTTGTCAACATCACCTCAAAAGGTGAAACCAACCAAGACCTTAAAGTCTTCGAAAATTGCAGCTCACATGGTCAAACAACAGCTGTAAATTGCTGGAAAAAGAGAATTGACAAAGACTTGTCAAGATCAAGTTTCAAGAATTGTGAGGATGGCTATAATGGCAATTCCGTAAATATGATGAAAGACTTGGATTGTTTTGAAACAAGCTCCAACGGTCATCAAGGGTTTAGATCTCTATAAAATGCAAGCAAGCTCTCCAATGGAAGACACACCACACTTGCATAAAAAGATCAAGCATCTTAAAGCTATCAAGAGCAAAAACACCCTCCTTCTTACTTTCTTTGATCCTACACTATATCTTTGTAAATCCTTTGAGAAAGTATTAAGTATCAATCACTCTCATATCACTTTGTAATTTCCTAGTGAGTTACACTTGGAAATATTCTGAAATTGATTGTAAGCTTGGTGAAGCTAAAGAATACACGGGTTGTAATCAATCCTCGGGTTGAGGATTGATCTGTTTGAAAGTTAGTGAAATCTCACAAGGGTGTGAGGACTGGACGTAGCCATCTTTGGGTGAACCAGTATAAAATTGTGTGTGTGTCCCTCATATTCTACTCCTACTCTTTTGCTCAACTTAGATCTAAAGATTTGAAAAATCCCATCCTCGAGCTACCCATCCTCAGCGAGAGGATAGTTTTTAAAACACTCAGAAATTATTTTTAAACAGCAAAATCCCTATTCAACCCCCCCTTCTAGTGATATTTAGCTACATCATCTTGTGCATCCAATAAGTTCATTTGTGTCATTGGATGAACATTTAGGTCATTTTCGTCCTCCCTAGGCTTATTCTTGTCCAATTAAGGTTTTTAACCAATCTTGTGAATCCAATAAGTTCATTTGTGTCATTGGATGAACATTTAGGTCATTTTCGTCCTCCCTAGGCTTATTCTTGTCCAATTAGGGTTTTTAACCAATCTTGTGCATCCAATAAGTTCATTTGTGTCATTGGATGAACATTTAGGTCATTTTCGTCCTCCCTAGGCTTATTCTTGTCCAATTAGGGTTTTTAACCAATCTTGTGCATCCAATAATTTCATTTGTGTCATTGGATGAACATTTAGGTCATTTTCATCCTCCCTAGCCTTATTCTTGTCTAATTAGGGTTTTTAACCAATCTTGTGCATCCAATAAGTTCATTTGTGTCATTGGATGAACATTTAGGTCATTTTCGTCCTCCCTAGGCTTATTCTTGTCCAATTAGGGTTTTTAACCAATCTTGTGCATCCAATAATTTCATTTGTGTCATTGGACGAACATTTAGGTCATTTTCGTCCTCCCTAGGCTTATTCTTGTCCAATTAGGGTTTTTAACCAATCTTGTGCATCCAATAAGTTCATTTGTGTCATTGGATGAACATTTAGGTCATTTTCGTCCTCCCTAGGCTTATTCTTGTCCAATTAGGGTTTTTAACCAATCTTGTGCATCCAATATGTGGGTTTGTGTCATTGGATGAACGTTTAGGTCATTTTCGTCCTCCCTATGCTTATTCTTGTCCAATTAGGGTTTTTAACCAATCTTGTGCATCCAATAAGTTCATTTGTGTCATTGGATGAACATTTAGGTCATTTTCGTCCTCCCTAGTCTTATTCTTGTCCAATTAGGGTTTTTATGCAATCTTGTGCATCCAATAGGTGTGTTTGTGTCATTGGAGGAACATTTAGGTCTTTTTCGTCCTCCATAGTCTTATTCTTGTCCAATTAGGGTTTTAACCAATCTTGTGCATCCAATATGTGGGTTTGTGTCATTGGATGAACATTTAGGTCATTTTCGTCCTCCCTATGCTTATTCTTGTCCAATTAGGGTTTTTAACCAATCTTGTGCATCCAATAAGTTCATTTGTGTCATTGGATGAACATTTAGGTCATTTTCGTCCTCCCTAGGCTTATTCTTGTCCAATTAGGGTTTTTAACCAATCTTGTGCATCCAATAAGTTCATTTGTGTCATTGGATGAACATTTAGGTCATTTTCGTCCTCCCTAGGCTTATTCTTGTACAATTAGGGTTTTTAACCAATCTTGTGCATCCAATAAGTTCATTTGTGTCATTGGATGAACATTTAGGTTATTTTCGTCCTCCCTAGGCTTATTCTTGTCCAATTAGGGTTTTTAACCAATCTTGTGCATCCAATAAGTTCATTTGTGTCATTGGATGAACATTTAGGTCATTTTCGTCCTCCCTAGGCTTATTCTTGTCCAATTAGGGTTTTTAACCAATCTTGTGCATCCAATAGGTATGTTTGTGTCATTGGATGATCAATTAGGTCATTTTCGTCCTCCCTAGGCTTATTCTTGTCCAATTAGGGTTTTTAACCAATCTTGTGCATCCAATAAGTTGAGTTGTGTCATTGGATTAGTATTTAGGTCATTATCGTCCTCCCTAGGCTTATTCTTGTCCAATTAGGGTTTTTAACCAATCTTGTGCATCCAATAAGTTCATTTGTGTCATTGGATTAACATTTAGGTCATTTTCGTCCTCCCTAGGCATATTCTTGTCCAATTAGGGTTTTTAACCAATCTTGTGCATCCAATAGGTGTGTTTGTGTCATTGGATGATCAATTAGGTTATTTTCGTCCTCCTTAGACTTATTCGTGTCCAATTAGGGTTTTTAACTAATCTTGTGCATCCAATAAGTTCATTTGTGTCATTGGATGATCAATTAGGTCATTTTCGTCCTCCCTAGGCTTATTCTTGTCCAATTAGGGTTTTTAACCAATCTTGTGCATCCAATAAGTTCATTTGTGTCATTGGATTAACATTTAGGTCATTTTCGTCCTCCCAAGGCTTATTCTTGTCCAATTAGGGTTTCTAACCAATCTTGTTCATCCAATAGGTGTGTTTGTGTCATTGGATGGACATTTAGGTCATTTTCGTCCTCCCTAGGCTTATTCTTGTCCAATTAGGGTTTTTAACCAATCTTGTGCATCCAATAAGTTCATTTGTGTCATTGGATGAACATTTAGGTCATTTTCGTCCTCCCTAGGCTTATTCTTGTCCAATTAGGGTTTTTAACCAATCTTGTGCATCCAATAGGTGTGTTTGTGTCATTGGATGAACATTTAGGTCATTTTCGTCCTCCCTATGCTTATTCTTGTCAAATTAGGGTTTCTAACCAATCTTTTGCATCCAATAGGTGTATTTGTGTCATTGGATGAACATTTAGGTCATTTTCGTCCTCCGTAGGCTTATTCTTGTCCAATTAGGGTTTTTAAGCAATCTTGTGCATCCAATAAGTTCATTTGTGTCATTGGATGAACATTTAGGTCATTTTCGTCCTCCCTAGGCTTATTCTTGTCCAATTAGGGTTTTAACCAATCTTGTGCATCCAATAGGTGTATTTGTGTCATTGGATGAACATTTAGGTCATTTTCGTCCTCCCTAGGCTTATTCTTGTCCAATTAGGGTTTTTAAGCAATCTTGTGTTGAGACAAAATCTCTCAAATGATTTTAATGATAACAAAATTGCTTAAAGATTATGATTGTGATTAATGACTAACATGTGTTCTTGAGTGTATTCATACAAGAAGATAGGTTGTTAATCATTAAAGAAGTAAAATATGTTTGAAATCTGAGGATGGAAATTGCTGCAAACGCGAGGATGGAACTTGCTGCATATGTGAGGATGAAAATTGCTAACCGTGAGGATGACATGCAATTTGGAAAAACTCCAGATCTGGACAATCTGATCCATCATCAATATAAATGTGTTTATTCAAAAGCATAACATGACAAATTTGAATAAACAAAGCATTAAAATCAAGAGTCAAAAGGTCAAAGGAAAAAGTTGAATATAGCTAGATCTAGAAAGTAGAGGATGGCAGCATAGGCCGAGGATAGGCCAGAAAAAGTGAAAGCTACTCTTCAAGCATGTGCAAAGGCTAAAATCAGATTATTAAATGTGTTTGCATGAATATATATGTGAAGAAGTCAAGTTGAAAAAAGGCAACTTGAAACAAGCCAAAAATAGAAGATCACATGTGAAGGCAAAAGCTTTCTCTCTCTTGTCAACATCACCTCAAAAGGTGAAACCAACCAAGACCTTAAAGTCTTCGAAAATTGCAGCTCACATGGTCAAACAACAGCTGTAAATTGCTGGAAAAAGAGAATTGACAAGGACTTGTCAAGATCAAGTTTCAAGAATTGTGAGGATGGCTATAATGGCAATTCCGTAAATATGATGAAAGACTTGGATTGTTTTGAAACAAGCTCCAACGGTCATCAAGGGTTTAGATCTCTATAAAATGCAAGCAAGCTCTCCAATGGAAGACACACACCACACTTGCATAAAAAGATCAAGCATCTTAAAGCTATCAAGAGCAAAAACACCCTCCTTCTTACTTTCTTTGATCCTACACTATATCTTTGTAAATCCTTTGAGAAAGTATTAAGTATCAATCACTCTCATATCACTTTGTAATTTCCTAGTGAGTTACACTTGGAAATATTCTGAAATTGATTGTAAGCTTGGTGAAGCTAAAGAATACACGGGTTGTAATCATCCTCGGGTTGAGGATTGATCTGTTTGAAAGTTAGTGAAATCTCACAAGGGTGTGAGAACTGGACGTAGCCATCTTTGGGTGAACCAGTATAAAATTGTGTGTGTGTCCCTCATATTCTACTCCTACTCTTTTGCTCAACTTAGATCTAAAGATTTGAAAAATCCCATCCTCGAGCTACCCATCCTCAACGAGAGGATAGTTTTTAAAACACTCAGAAATTATTTTTAAACAGCAAAATCCCTATTCAACCCCCCTTCTAGTGATATTTAGCTACATCACTCCCTAGGCTTATTCTTGTCCAATTAGGGTTTTTAACCAATCTTGTGCATCCAATAGGTGAGTTTGTGTCATTGGATTAACATTTAGGTCATTTTCGTCCTCCCTAGGCTTATTCTTGTCCACTTAGGGTTTTTAACCAATCTTGTGCATCCAATAAGTTTGTTTGTGTCATTGAATTAATATTTAGGTCATTTTCGTCCTCCCTAGGCATATTCTTGCCCAATTAGGGATTTTAACCAATCTTGTGCATCTAATAGGTGTGTTTGTGTCATTGGATGATCAATTAGGTAATTTTCGTCCTCTCTAGACTTACTGTTGTCCAATTAGGGTTTTTAACCAATCTTGTGCATCCAATAACTTTGTTTGTGTCATTGAATTAATATTTAGGTCATTTTCCTCCTCCCTAGGCATATTCTTGTCCAATTAGGGTTTTTAACCAATCTTGTGCATCCAATAAGTTCATTTGTGTCATTGGATTAACATTTAGGTCATTTTCGTCCTCCCTAGGCATATTCTTGACCAATTAGGGTTTTTAACCAATCTTGTGCTTCCAATAGGTGTGTTTGTGTTATTGGATGATCAATTAGGTCATTTTCGTCCTCCCTAGTCTTATTCTTGTCCAATTAGGGTTTTTAACTAATCTTGTGCATCCAATAAGTTTGTTTCTGTCATTGAATTAATATTTAGGTTCTTTTCGTCCTCCCTAGGCATATTCTTGTCCAATTAGGGGTTTTAACCAGTCTTGTGCATCCAATAGGTGTGTTTATGTCATTGGATGATCAATTAGGTCATTTTCGTCCTCCCTAGGCTTATTCTTGTCCAATTAGGGTTTTTAACCAATCTTGTGCTTCCAATAGGTGTGTTTGTGTCATTGGATTAACATTTAGGTCATTTTCGTCCTCCCTAGGCTTATTCTTGTCCAATTAGGGTTTTTAACCAATCTTGTGCATCCAATAGGTGTGTTTGTGTCATTGGATGATCAATTAGGTCATTTTCGTCCTTCCTAGGCATATTCTTGTCCAATTAGGGTTTTTAATCAGTCTTGTGCATCCAATAGGTGTGTTTGTGTCATTGGATGACCAATTAGGTCATTTTCATCCTCCCAAGGCATATTCTTGTCCAATTAGGGTTTTTAACCAATCTTGTGCATCCAATAGGTGTGTTTGTGTCATTGATTGATCAATTAGGTCATTTTCGTCCTCCCTAGGCTTATTCTTGTCCAATTAGGATTTTCAACCAATCTTGTGCATCCAATAAGTTCATTTGTGTCATTGGATGATCAATTAGGTCATTTTCGTCCTCCCTAGGCATATTCTTGTCCAACTAGGGTTTTTAACCAATCTTGTGCATCCAATAGGTGTGTTTGTGTCATTGGATGATCAATTAGGTCATTTTCGTCCTCCCTAGGCTTATTCTTGTCCAATTAGGGTTTTTAACCAATCTTGTGCATCCAATAGGTGTGTTTGTGTCATTGGATGATCAATTAGGTCATTTTCGTCCTCCCAAGGCTTATTCTTGTCCAATTAGAGTTTTTAACCAATCTTGTGCATCCAATAGGTGTGTTTGTGTCATTGGATGATCAATTAGGTCATTTTCGTCCTCCCTAGGCTTATTCTTGTCCAATTAGGGTTTTTAACCAATCTTGTGCATCCAATAGGTGTGTTTGTGTCATTGGATGATCAATTAGGTCATTTTCGTCCTCCCTAGGCTTATTCTTGTCCAATTAGGGTTTTTAACCAATCTTGTGCATCCAATAGGTGTGTTTGTGTCATTGGATGATCAATTAGGTCATTTTTGTCCTCCCTAGGCTTATTCTTGTCCAATTAGGGTTTTTAACCAATCTTGTGCATCAAATAAGTTCATTTGTGTCATTGGATGATCAATTAGGTCATTTTCGTCCTCCTTAGGCATATTCTTGTCCAACTAGGGTTTTTAACCAATCTTGTGCATCCAATAGGTGTGTTTGTGTCATTGGATGATCAATTAGGTCATTTTCGTCCTCCCTAGGCTTATTCTTGTCCAATTAGGGTTTTTAACCAATCTTGTGCATCCAATAGGTGTGTTTGTGTCATTGGATGATCAATTAGGTCATTTTCGTCCTCCCTAGGCTTATTCTTGCCCAATTAGGGTTTTTAACCAATCTTGTGCATCCAATAAGTTGAGTTGTGTCATTGGATTAGCATTTAGGTCATTTTCGTCCTCCCTAGGCTTATTCTTGTCCAATTAGGATTTTTAACCAATCTTGTGCATCCCATAAGTTCATTTGTGTCATTGGATTAACATTTATGTCATTTTCGTCCTCACTAGGCATATTCTTGTCCAATTAGGGTTTTTAACCAATCTTGTGCATCCAATAGGTGTGTTTGTGTCATTGGAAGATCGATTAGGTCATTTTCGTCCTCCCTAGGCTTATTCTTGTCCAATTAGGGTTTTTAACCAATCTTGTGCATCCAATAGGTGTGTTTGTGTCATTGGATGATCAATTAGGTCATTTTCGTCCTCCCTAGGCTTATTCTTGCCCAATTAGGGTTTTTAACCAATCTTGTGCATCCAATAAGTTGAGTTGTGTCATTGGATTAGCATTTAGGTCATTTTCGTCCTCCCTAGGCTTATTCTTGTCCAATTAGGATTTTTAACCAATCTTGTGCATCCAATAAGTTCATTTGTGTCATTGGATGATCAATTAGGTCATTTTCGTCCTCCCTAGGCATATTCTTGTCCAACTAGGGTTTTTAACCAATCTTGTGCATCCAATAGGTGTGTTTGTGTCATTGGATGATCAAATAGGTCATTTTCGTCCTCCCTAGGCTTATTCTTGCCCAATTAGGGTTTTTAACCAATCTTGTGCATCCAATAGGTGTGTTTGTGTCATTGGATGATCAATTAGGTCATTTTCGTCCTCCCTAGGCTTATTCTTGCCCAATTAGGGTTTTTAACCAATCTTGTGCATCCAATAAGTTGAGTTGTGTCATTGGATTAGCATTTAGGTCATTTTCGTTCTCCCTAGGCTTATTCTTTTCCAATTAGGGTTTTTAACCAATCTTGTGCATCCAATAAGTTCATTTGTGTCATTGGATTAACATTTAGGTCATTTTCATCCTCCCTAGGCATATTCTTCTCTAATTAGAGTTTTTAACCAATCTTGTGCATCCAATAGGTGTGTTTGTGTCATTGGATGATCAATTAGGTCATTTTCGTCCTCCATAGGCTTTTTCTTGTCCAACTAGGGTTTTTAACCAATCTTGTGCATCCAATAGGTGTGTTTGTGTCATTGGATGATCAATTAGGTCATTTTCGTCCTCCCTAGGCTTATTCTTGTCCAATTAGGGTTTTTAACCAATCTTGTGCATCCAATAGGTGTGTTTGTGTCATTAGATGATCAATTAGGTCATTTTCGTCCTCCCTAGGCTTATTCTTGTCCAATTAGGGTTTTTAACCAATCTTGTGCATCCAACAAGTTTGTTTATGTCATTGAATTAATATTTTGGTCATTTTTGTCCTCCCTAGGCATATTCTTGTCCAATTAGGGTTTTTAACCAATCTTGTGCATCCAATAGGTGTGTTTGTGTCATTGGATGATCAATTAGGTCATTTTCGTCCTCCCTAGGCTTATTCTTGTCCAATTAGGGTTTTTAACCAATCTTGTGCATCCAATAGGTGTGTTTGTGTCATTGGATTAACATTTAGGTCATTTTCGTCATCCCTAGGCATATTCTTGTCCAATTAGGGTTTTTAACCAATCTTGTGCATCCAATAGGTGTGTTTGTGTCATTGGATGATCAATTAGGTCATTTTCGTCCTCCCTAGGCTTATTCTTGTCCAATTAGGGTTTTTAACCAATCTTGTGCATCCAATAAGTTGCGTTGTGTCATAGGATTAACATTTAGGTCATTTTCGTTCTCCCTAGGCTTATTCTTATCCAATTAGGGTTTTTAACCAATCTTGTGCATCCAATAGGTGTGTTTGTGTCATTGGATGATCAATTAGGTCATTTTCGTCCTCCCTAGGCTTATTCTTGTCCAATTAGGGTTTTTAACCAATCTTGTGCATCCAATAGGTGTGTTTGTGTCATTGGATGATCAATTAGGTCATTTTCGTCCTCCCTAGGCTTATTCTTGTCCAATTAGGGTTTTTAACCAATCTTGTGCATCCAATAAGTTCATTTGTGTCATTGGATGATCAATTAGGTCATTTTCGTCCTTCCTAGGCATATTCTTGATCAACTAGGGTTTTAAACCAATCTTGTGCATCCAATAGGTGTGTTTGTGTCATTGGATGATCAATTAGGTCATTTTCGTCCTCCCTAGGCTTATTCTTGTCCAATTAGGGTTTTTAACCAATCTTGTGCATCCAATAGGTGTGTTTGTGTCATTGGATGATCAATTAGGTCATTTTCGTCCTCCCTAGGCTTATTCTTGTCCAATTAGGGTTTTTAACCAATCTTGTGCATCCAATAGGTGTGTTTGTGTCATTGGATGATCAATTAGGTCATTTTCGTCCTCCCTAGGCTTATTCTTGTCCAATTAGGGTTTTTAACCAATCTTGTGCATCCAATAGGTGTGTTTGTGTCATTGGATGATCAATTAGGTCATTTATCGTCCTCCCTAGGCTTATTCTTGTCCAATTAGGGTTTTTAACCAATCTTGTGCATCCAATAGGTTGAGTTGTGTCATTGGATTAACATTTAGGTCATTTTCGTCCTCCCTAGGCATATTCTTGTCCAATTAGGGTTTTTAACCAATCTTGTGCATCCAATAGGTGTGTTTGTGTCATTGGATGATCAATTAGGTCATTTTCGTCCTCCCTAGGCTTATTCTTGTCCAATTAGGGTTTTTAACCAATCTTGTGCATCCAATAGGTGTGTTTGTGTCATTGGATGATCAATTAGGTCATTTTCGTCCTCCCTAGGCTTATTCTTGTCCAATTAGGGTTTTTAACCATTCTTGTGCATCCAATAGGTGTGTTTGTGTCATTGGATGATCAATTAGGTCATTGTTGTCCTCCCTAGGCTTATTCTTGTCCAATTAGGGTTTTTAACCAATCTTGTGCATCCAATAGGTGTGTTTGTGTCATTGGATGATCAATTAGGTCATTTTCGTCCTCCCTAGGCTTATTCTTGTCCAATTAGGGTTTTTAACCAATCTTGTGCATCCAATAGGTGTGTTTGTGTCATTTGATGATCAATTAGGTCATTTTCGTCCTCCCTAGGCATATTCTTGTCCAACTAGGGTTTTAAACCAATCTTGTGCATCCAATAGGTGTGTTTGTGTCATTGGATGATCAATTAGGTCATTTTCGTCCTCCCTAGGCTTATTCTTGTCCAATTAGGGTTTTTAACCAATCTTGTGCATCCAATAAAGTTGATTGTGTCATTGAATTAATATTTAGGTCATTTTCGTCCTCCCTAGGCATATTCTTGTCCAATTTGGGTTTTTAACCAATCTTGTGCATCCAATAGGTGTGTTTGTGTCATTGGATGATCAATTAGGTCAATTTCGTCCTCCCTAGGCATATTCTTGTCCAACTAGGGTTTTTAACCAATCTTGTGCATCCAATAAGTTCATTTGTGTCATTGGATGATCAATTAGGTCATTTTCGTCCTCCCTAGGCATATTCATGTCCAACTTGGGTTTTTAACCAATCTTGTGCATCCAATAGGTGTGTTTGTGTCATTGGATGATCAATTAGGTCATTTTCGTCCTCCCTAGGCTTATTCTTGTCCAATTAGGGTTTTTAACCAATCTTGTGCATCCAATAGGTGTGTTTGTGTCATTGGATGATCAATTAGGTCATTTTCGTCCTCCCTAGGCTTATTCTTGTCCAATTAGGGTTTTTAACCAATCTTGTGCATCCAATAAGTTTGTTTGTGTCATTGAATTAATATTTAGGTCATTTTCCTCCTCGCTAGGCATATTCTTGTCCAATTAGGGTTTTTAACCAATCTTGTGCATCCAATATGTGTGTTTGTGTCTTTGGATGATCAATTAGGTCATTTTCGTCCTCCCTAGGCTTATTCTTGTCCAATTAGGGTTTTTAACCAATCTTGTGCATCCAATAGGTGAGTTTGTGTCATTGGATTAACATTTAGGTCATTTTCGTCCTCCCTAGGCTTATTCTTGTCCACTTAGGGTTTTTAACCAATCTTGTGCATCCAATAAGTTTGTTTGTGTCATTGAATTAATATTTAGGTCATTTTCGTCCTCCCTAGGCATATTCTTGCCCAATTAGGGATTTTAACCATTCTTGTGCATCTAATAGGTGTGTTTGTGTCATTGGATGATCAATTAGGTAATTTTCGTCCTCTCTAGGCTTACTGTTGTCCAATTAGGGTTTTTAACCAATCTTGTGCATCCAATAACTTTGTTTGTGTCATTGAATTAATATTTAGGTCATTTTCCTCCTCCCTAGGCATATTCTTGTCCAATTAGGGTTTTTAACCAATCTTGTGCATCCAATAAGTTCATTTGTTTCATTGGATTAACATTTAGGTCATTTTCGTCCTCCCTAGGCATATTCTTGACCAATTAGGGTTTTTAACCAATCTTGTGCTTCCAATAGGTGTGTTTGTGTCATTGGATGATCAATTAGGTCATTTTCGTCCTCCCTAGTCTTATTCTTGTCCAATTAGGGTTTTTAACCAATCTTGTGCATCCAATAAGTTTGTTTCTGTCATTGAATTATTATTTAGGTCATTTTCGTCCTCCCTAGGCATATTCTTGTCCAATTAGGGGTTTTAACCAGTCTTGTGCATCCAATAAGTTCATTTGTGTCATTGGATTAACATTTAGGTCATTTTCGTCCTCCCTAGGCATATTCTTGTCCAATTAGGGTGTTTAACCAATCTTGTGCATCCAACAGGTGTGTTTGTGTCATTGGATGATCAATTAGGTCATTTTCGTCCTCCCTAGGCTTATTCTTGTCCAATTAGGGTTTTTAACCAATCTTGTGCATCCAATAACTTTGTTTGTGTCATTGAATTAATAATTAGGTCATTTTCCTCCTCCCTAGGCATATTCTTGTCCAATTAGGGTTTTTAACCAGTCTTTTGCATCCAATAGGTGTGTTTGTGTCCTTGGATGATCAATTAGGTCATTTTCGTCCTCCGAAGGCTTATTCTTGTCCAGTTAGGGTTTTTAACCAATCTTGTGCATCCAATAAGTTCATTTGTGTCATTCGATTAACATTTAGGTCATTTTCGTCCTCCCTAGGCATATTCTTGTCCAATTAGGGTTTTTAACCAATCTTGTTCATCCAATAGGTGTGTTTGTGTCATTGGATGATCAATTAGGTCATTTTCGTCCTCCCTAGACTTATTCTTGTCCAATTAGGGTTTTTAACCAATCTTGTGCATCCAATAAGTTCATTTGTGTCATTGGATTAACATTTAGGTCATTTTCGTCCTCCCTAGGCATATTCTTGTCCAATTAGGGTTTTTAACCAATCTTGTGCATCCAATAGGCGTGTTTATGTCATTGGATGATCAATTAGGTCATTTTCATCCTCCCTAGGCTTATTCTTGTGCAATTAGGGTTTTTAACCAATCTTGTGCATCCAATAGGTGTGTTTGTGTCATTGGATGATCAATTAGGTCATTTTCGTCCTTCCTAGGCATATTCTTGTCCAATTAGGGTTTTTAACCAGTCTTTTGCATCCAATAGGTGTGTTTGTGTCATTGGATGATCAATTAGGTCATTTTCGTCCTCCGAAGGCTTATTCTTGTCCAATTAGGGTTTTTAACCAATCTTGTGCATCCAATAAGTTCATTTGTGTCATTGGAATAACGTTTAGGTCATTTTCGTCCTCGCTAGGCATATTCTTGTCCAATTAGGGTTTTTAACCAATCTTGTGCATCCAATAGGTGTGTTTGTGTCATTGGATGATCAATTAGGTCATTTTCGTCCTCCCTAGGCTTATTCTTGTCCAATTAGGGTTTTTAACCAGTCTTTTGCATCCAATAAGTTCATTTGTGTCATTGGATTAACATTTAGGTCATTTTCGTCCTCCCTAGGCATATTCTTGTCCAATTAGGGTTTTTAACCAATCTTGTGCATCCAATAGGCGTGTTTATGTCATTGGATGATCAATTAGGTCATTTTCGTCCTCCCTAGGCTTATTCTTGTCCAATTAGGGTTTTTAGCCAATCTTGTGCATCCAATAGGTGAGTTTGTGTCATTGGATTAACATTTAGGTCATTTTCGTCCTCCCTAGGCCTATTCTTGTCCAATTAGGGTTTTTAACCAATCTTGTGCATCCAATAGGTGTGTTTGTGTCATTGGATTAACATTTAGGTCATTTTCGTCCTCCCTAGGCCTATTCTTGTCCAATTAGGGTTTTTAACCAATCTTGTGCATCCAATAGGTGTGTTTGTATCATTGGATGATCAATTAGGTCATTTTCGTCCTCCCTAGGCTTATTCTTGTCCAATTAGAGTTTTTAACCAATCTTGTTCTTCCAATAACTTTGTTTGTGTCGTTGAATTAATATTTAGGTCATTTTCGTCAACCCTAGGCATATTCTTGTCCAATTAGGGTTTTTAACCAATCTTGTGCATCCAATAGGTGTGTTTGTGTCATTGGATGATCAATTAGGTCATTTTCGTCCTCCCTAGGCTTATTCTTGTCCAATTAGGGTTTTTAACCAATCTTGTGCATCCAATAGGTGTGTTTGTGGCAATGGATGATCAATTAGGTCATTTTCGTCCACCCTAGGCTTATTCTAGTTAAATTAGGGTTTTTAACCAATCTTGTGCATCCAATAGGTGTGTTTGTGTCATTGGATGATCAATTAGGTCATTTTCGTCCTCCCTAGGCTTATTCTTGTCCAATTAGGGTTTTTAACCAATCTTGTGCATCCAATAGGTGTGTTTGTGACATTGGATGATCAATTAGGTCATTTTCTTCCTCCCTATGCTTATTCTTGTCCAATTAAGGTTTTTAACCAATCTTGTGCTTCCAGTAAGTTTGTTTGTTTCATTGAATTAATATTTAGGTTATTTTCGTCCTCCCTAGGCATATTCTTGTCCAATTAGGGTTTTTAACCAATCTTGTGCATCCAATATGTTGATCTGTGTCATTGGATTAACATTTAGGTCATTTTCGTCCTCCCAAGGCTTATTCTTGTCCAATTAGGGTTTTTAACCAATCTTGTGCATCCAATAGGTGTGTTTGTGTCATTGGATGATCAATTAGGTCATTTTCGTCCTCCCTAGGCTTATTCTTGTCCAATTAGGGTTTTTAACCAATCTTGTGCATCCAATAGGTGTGTTTGTGTCATTGGATGATCAATTAGGTCATTTTCACCCTCCATAGGCATATTCTTGTCCAATTAGGGTTTTTAACCAATCTTGTGCATCCAATAGGTGTGTTTGTGTCATTGGATGATCAATTAGGTCATTTTCGTCCTCCCTAGGCTTATTCTTGTCCAATTAGGGTTTTTAACCAATCTTGTGCATGCAATAAGTTCATTTGTGTCATTGGATTAACATTTAGGTCATATCAGTCCTCCCTAGGCATATTCTTGTCCAATTAGGGTTTTTAACCAATCTTGTGCATCCAATAGGTGTGTTTGTGTCATTGGATGATCAATTAGGTCATTTTCGTCCTCCCTAGGCTTATTCTTGTCCAATTAGGGTTTTTAACCAATCTTGTGCATCCAATAAGTTCATTTGTGTCATTGGATTAACATTTAGGTCATTTTCGTCCTCCCTAGGCATATTCTTGTCCAATTAGGGTTTTTAACCAATCTTGGGCATCCAATATGTGTGTTTGTGTCATTGGATGATCAATTAGGTCATTTTCGTCCTCCCAAGGCTTATTCTTGTCCAATTAGGGTTTTTAACCTATCTTGTGCATCCAATAAGTTCATTTGTGTCATTGGATTAACATTTAGGTCATTTTCGTCCTCCCTAGGCATATTCTTGTCCAATTAGGGTTTTTAACCAATCTTGTGCATCCAATAAGTTCATTTGTGTCATTGGATGATCAATTAGGTCATTTTAGTCCTCCCTAGGCATATTCTTGTCCAACTAGGTTTTTAAACCAATCTTGTGCATCCAATAGGTGTGTTTGTGTCATTGGATGATCAATTAGGTCATTTTCGTCCTCCCTAGGCTTATTCTTGTCCAATTAGGGTTTTTAACCAATCTTGTGCATCCAATAGGTGTGTTTGTGTCATTGGATGATCAATTAGGTCATTTTCGTCCTCCCTAGGCTTATTCTTGTCCAATTAGGGTTTTTAACCAATCTTGTGCATCCAATAGGTGTGTTTGTGTCATTGGATGATAAATTAGGTCATTTTCATCCTCCCTAGGCTTATTCTTGTTCAATTAGGGTTTTTAACCGATCTTGTGCATCCAATAGGTGTGTTTGTGTCATTGGATGATCAATTAGGTCATTTTCTTCCTCTCTAGGCATATTCTTGTCCAATTAGGGTTTTTAACCAATCTTGTGCATCCAATAGGTGTGTTTGTGTCATTGGATGATCAATTAGTTCATTTTCGTCCTCCCTAGGCTTATTCTTGTCCAATTAGGGTTTTTAACCAATCTTGTGCATCCAATAAGTTCATTTGTGTCATTGGATTAACATTTAGGTCATTTTCGTCCTTCCTAGGCATATTCTTGTCCAATTAGGGTTTTTAACCAGTCTTTTGCATCCAATAGGTGTGTTTGTGTCATTGGATGATCAATTAGGTCATTTTCGTCCTCCGAAGGCTTATTCTTGTCCAATTAGGGTTTTTAACCAATCTTGTGCATCCAATAGGTGTGTTTGTGTCATTGGATGATCAATTAGGACATTTTCGTCCTCCCTAGGCTTATTCTTGTCCAATTAGGGTTTTTAACCAATCTTGTGCATCCAATAGGTGTGTTTGTGTCATTGGATGATCAATTTAGGTCATTTTCGTCCTCCCTAGGCATATTCTTGTCCAATTAGCTTTTTTAACCAATCTTGTGCATCCAATAGGTGTGTTTGTGTCATTGGATAATCAATTAGGTCATTTTCGTCCTCCCTAGGCTTATTCTTGTCCAATTAGGGTTTTTAACCAATCTTGTGCATCTAATAGGTGTGTTTGTGTCAATGGATGATCAATTAGGTCATTTTCGTCCTTCCTAGGCATATTCTTGTCCAATTAGGGTTTTTAACCAGTCTTTTGCATCCAATAGGTGTGTTTGTGTCATTGGATGATCAATTAGGTCATTTTCGTCCTCCGAAGGCTTATTCTTGTCCAATTAGGGTTTTTAACCAATCTTGTGCATCCAATAAGTTCATTTGTGTCATTCGATTAACATTTAGGTCATTTTCGTCCTCCCTAGGCATATTCTTGTCAAATTAGGGTTTTTAACCAATCTTGTTCATCCAATAGGTGTGTTTGTGTCATTGGATGATCAATTAGGTCATTTTCGTCCTCCCTAGACTTATTCTTGTCAAATTAGGGTTTTTAACCAATCTTGTGCATCCAATAAGTTCATTTGTGTCATTGGATTAACATTTAGGTCATTTTCGTCCTCCCTAGGCATATTCTTGTCCAATTAGGGTTTTTAACCAATCTTGTGCATCCAATAAGTGTGTTTGTGTCATTGGATGATCAATTAGGTCATTTTCGTCCACCCTAGGCTTATTCTTGTCCAATTAGGGTTTTTAACCAATCTTGTGCATCCAATAACTTTGTTTGTGTCATTGAATTAATAATTAGGTCATTTTCCTCCTCCCTAGGCATATTCTTGTCCAATTAGGGTTTTTAATCAAACTTGTGCATCCAATAGGTGTGTTTATGTCATTGGATGATCAATTAGGTCATTTTCGTCCTCCCTAGGCTTATTCTTGTCCAATTAGGGTTTTTAACCAATCTTGTGCTTCCAATAGGTGTGTTTGTGTCATTGGATGATCAATTAGGTCATTTTCGTTCTCCCTAGGCTTATTCTTGTCCAATTAGGGTTTTTAACTAATCTTGTGCATTCGATAAGTTTGTTTATGTCATTGAATTAATATTTAGGTCATTTTCGTCCTCCCTAGGCATATTCTTGTCCAATTAGGGTTTTTAACCAATCTTGTGCATCCAATAGGTGTGTTTGTGTCATTGGATGATCAATTAGGTCATTTTCGTCCTCCCTAGGCTTATTCTTGTCCAATTAGGGTTTTTAACCAATCTTGTGCATCCAATAGGTGTGTTTGTGTCATTGGATGATCAATTCGGTCATTTTCGTCCTTCCTAGGCATATTCTTGTCCAATTAGGGTTTTTAATCAGTCTTGTGCATCCAATAGGTGTGTTTGTGTCATTGGATGATCAATTAGGTCATTTTCATCCTCCCAAGGCATATTCTTGTCCAATTAGGGTTTTTAACCAATCTTGTGCATCCAATAGGTGTGTTTGTGTCATTGATTGATCAATTAGGTCATTTTCGTCCTCCCTAGGCTTATTCTTGTCCAATTAGGATTTTCAACCAATCTTGTGCATCCAATAAGTTCATTTGTGTCATTGGATGATCAATTAGGTCATTTTCGTCCTCCTTAGGCATATTCTTGTCCAACTAGGGTTTTTAACCAATCTTGTGCATCCAATAGGTGTGTTTGTGTCTTTGGATGATCAATTAGGTCATTTTCGTCCTCCCTAGGCTTATTCTTGTCCAATTAGGGTTTTAACCAATCTTGTGCATCCAATAGGTGTGTTTGTGTCATTGGATGATCAATTAGGTCATTTTCGTCCTCCCTAGGCATATTCTTGTCCAATTAGTGTTTTTAACCAATCTTGTGCTTCCAATAGGTGTGTTTGTGTCATTGGATGATCAATTAGGTCATTTTCGTCCTCCCTAGGCTTATTCTTGTCCAATTAGGGTTTTTAACCAATCTTGTGCATCCAATAACTTCATTTGTGTCATTGGATGATCAATTAGGTCATTTTCGTCCTCCCTAGGCATATTCTTGTCCAACTAGGGTTTTTAACCAATCTTGTGCATCCAATAGGTGTGTTTGTGTCTTTGGATGATCAATTAGGTCATTTTCGTCCTCCCTAGGCTTATTCTTGTCCAATTAGGGTTTTTACCCAATCTTGTGCATCCAATAAGTTTGTTTGTGTCATTGAATTAATATTTAGGTCATTTTCCTCCTCCCTAGGCATATTCTTGTCCAATTAGGGTTTTTAACCAATCTTGTGCATCTAATAGGTGTGTTTGTGTCATTGGATGATCAATTAGGTCATTTTTGTCCTCCCTAGGCATATTCTTGTCCAATTAGGGTTTTTAACCAATCTTGTGCTTCCAATAGGTGTGTTTGTGTCGTTGGATGATCAATTAGGTCATTTTGGTCCTTCCTAGACTTATTCTTGTCCAATTAGGGTTTTTAACCAATCTTGTGCATCCAATACGTGTGTTTGTGTCATTGGATGATCAATTAGGTCATTTTCGTCCTCCCTAGGCTTATTCTTGTCCAATTAGGGTTTTTAACCAATCTTGTGCATCCAATAAGTTTGTTTGTGTCATTGAATTAATATTTAGGTCCTTTTCGTCCTCCCTAGGCCTATTCTTGTCCAATTAGGGTTTTTAACCAATCTTGTGCATCCAATAGGTGTGTTTGTGTCATTGGATGATCAATTAGGTCATTTTCGTCCTCCATAGGCTTATTCTTGTCCAATTAGGGTTTTTAACCAATCTTGTGCATCCAATAGGTGTGTTTGTGTCATTGGATGATCAATTAGGTCATTTTCGTCCTCCCTAGTCTATTTCTTGTCCAATTTGGGTTTTTAACCGATCATGTGCATCCAATAGGTGTGTTTGTGTCATTGGATGATCAATTAGGTCATTTTCGTCCTCCCTAGGCTATTTCTTGTCCAATTAGGGTTTTTAACCAATCTTGTGCATCCAATAACTTTGTTTGTGTCATTGAATTAATATTTAGGTCATTTTCGTCCTCCATAGGCATATTCTTGTCCAATTAGGGTTTTTAACCAATCTTGTGCATCCAATAGGTGTGTTTGGGTCATTGGATGATCAATTAGGTCATTTTCGACCTCCCTAGGCTTATTCTTGTCCAATTAGGGTTTTTAACCAATCTTGTACATCTAATAAGTTCATTTGTGTCATTGGATTAACATTTAGGTCATTTTCGTCCTCCCTAGGCATATTCTTGTTCAATTAGGGTTTTTAACCAATCTTGTGCATCCAATAGGTGTGTTTGTGTCATTGGATAATCAATTAGGTCATTTTCGTCCTCCCTAGGCTTATTCTTATCCAATTAGGGTTCTTAACCAATCTTGTGCATCCAATAAGTTGAGTTGTGTCATTGGATTAACATTTAGGTCATTTTCGTTCTCCCTACGCTTATTCTTGTCCAATTAGGGTTTTTAACCAATCTTGTGCATCCAATAGGTGTGTTTGTGTCATTGGATGATCAATTAGGTCATTTTCGTCCTCCCTAGGCTTATTCTTGTCCAATTAGGGTTTTTAACCAATCTTGTACATCTAAAAAGTTCATTTGTGTCATTGGATTAACATTTAGGTCATTTTCGTCCTCCCTAGGCATATTCTTGTTCAATTAGGGTTTTTAACCAATCTTGTGCATCCAATAGGTGTGTTTGTATCATTGGATTAACATTTAGGTCATTTTCGTCCTCCCTAGGCATATTCTTGTCCAATTAGGGTTTTTAACCAATCTTGTGCATCCAATAGGTGTGTTTGTGTCATTGGATGATCAATTAGGTCATTTTCGTCCTCCCTAGGCTTATTCTTGTCCAATTAGGGTTTTTAACCAATCTTGTGCATCCAATAGGTGTGTTTGTGTCATTGGATGATCAATTAGGTTACTTTCGTCCTCCCTAGGCATATTCTTGTCCAATTAAGGTTTTTAACTAATCTTGTGCATCCAATAGGTGTGTTTGTGTCATTGGATGACCAATTAGGTCATTTTCGTCCTCCCTAGGCATATTCTTGTCCAATTAGGGTTTTTAACCAATCTTGTGCATCCATTAGGTGTGTTTGTGGCAATGGATGATCAATTAGGTCATTTTCGTCCTCCCTAGGCTTATTCTTGTCCAATTAGGGTTTTTAACCAATCTTGTGCATCCAATAGGTGTGTTTGTGTCATTGGATGATCAATTAGGTCATTTTCGTCATCCCTGGGCTTATTCTTGTCCAATTAGGGTTTTTAACCAATCTTGTGCATCCAATAGGTGTGTTTGTGTCATTGGATGATCAATTAGGTCATTTTCGTCCTCCCTAGGCTTATTCTTGTCCAATTAGGGTTTTTAACCAATCTTGTGCATCCAATAACTTTGTTTGTGTCATCGAATTAATATTTAGGTCATTTTCATCCTCCCTAGGCATATTCTTGTCCAATTAGGGTTTTTAACCAATCTTGTGCATCCAATAGGTGTGTTTGTGTCATTGGATGATCAATTAGGTCATTTTCGTCCTCCCTAGGCTTATTCTTGTCCAATTAGGGTTTTTAACCAATCTTGTGCATCCAATAGGTGTGTTTGTGTCATTGGATGATCAATTAGGTCATTTTCGTCCTCCCTAGGCATATTCTTGTCCAAATTCGGGTTTTTAACCAATCTTGTGCATCCAATAGGTGTGTTTGGTTCATTGGATGATCAATTAGGTCATTTTCATCCTCCCTAGGCATATTCTTGTCCAATTAGGGTTTTTAACCAATCTTGTGCATCCAATAGGTGTGTTTGTGTCATTGGATGATCAATTAGGTCATTTTCGTCCTCCCTAGGCTTATTCTTGTCCAATTAGGGTTTTTAACCAATCTTGTGCATCCAATAGGTGTGTTTGTGTCATTGGATGATCAATTAGGTCATTTTCTTCCTCCCTAGGCTTATTCTTGTCCAATTAGGGTTTTTAACCAATCTTGTGCATCCAATAACTTTGTTTATGTCATTGGATGATCAATTAGGTCATTTTCGTCCTCCCTAGGCTTATTCTGGTCCAATTAGGGTTTTTAACCAATCTTGTGCATCCAAAAAGTTTCTTTATGTCATTGAATTAATATTTAGGTCATTTTCGTCCTCCCTTGGCATATTCTTGTCCAATTAGGGTTTTTAACCAATCTTGTGCATCCAATAGGTGTGTTTGTGTCATTGGATGATCAATTAGGTCATTTTCGTCCTCCCTAGGCTTATTCTTGTCCAATTAGGGTTTTTAACCAATCTTGTGCATCCAATAGGTGTGTTTGTGTCATTGGATGATCAATTAGGTCATTTTCGTCCTCCCTAGGCTTATTCTTGTCCAATTAGGGTTTTTAACCAATCTTGTGCATCCAATAGGTGTGTTTGTGTCATTGGATGATCAATTAGGTCATTTTCGTCCTTTCTATGCTTATTTTTGTCCAATTAGGGTTTTTAAGCAATCTTGTGCATCCAATAAGTTCATTTGTGTCATTGGATGATCAATTAGGTCATTTTCGTCCTCCCTAGGCATATTCTTGTCCAACTAGGGTTTCTAACCAATCTTGTGCTTCCAATAGATGTGTTTGTGTCATTGGATGATCAATTAGGTCATTTTCGTCCTCCCTAGGCTTATTCTTGTCCAATTAGGGTTTTTAACCAATCTTGTGCATCCAATAGGTGTGTTTGTGTCATTGGATGATCAATTAGGTCATTTTCGTCCTCCCTAGGCTTATTCTTGTCCAATTAGGGTTTTTAACCAATCTTGTGCATCCAATAGGTGTGTTTGTGTCATTGGATGATCAATTAGGTCATTTTCGTCCTCCCTAGGCTTATTCTTGTCCAATTAGGGTTTTTAACCAATCTTGTGCATCCAATAAGTTCATTTGTGTCATTGGATGATCAATTAGGTCATTTTCGTCCTTCCTAGGCATATTCTTGATCAACTAGGGTTTTAAACCAATCTTGTGCATCCAATAGGTGTGTTTGTGTCATTGGATGATCAATTAGGTCATTTTCGTCCTCCCTAGGCTTATTCTTGTCCAATTAGGGTTTTTAACCAATCTTGTGCATCCAATAGGTGTGTTTGTGTCATTGGATGATCAATTAGGTCATTTTCGTCCTCCCTAGGCTTATTCTTGTCCAATTAGGGTTTTTAACCAATCTTGTGCATCCAATAGGTGTGTTTGTGTCATTGGATGATCAATTAGGTCATTTTCGTCCTCCCTAGGCTTATTCTTGTCCAATTAGGGTTTTTAACCAATCTTGTGCATCCAATAGGTGTGTTTGTGTCATTGGATGATCAATTAGGTCATTTATCGTCCTCCCTAGGCTTATTCTTGTCCAATTAGGGTTTTTAACCAATCTTGTGCATCCAATAGGTTGAGTTGTGTCATTGGATTAACATTTAGGTCATTTTCGTCCTCCCTAGGCATATTCTTGTCCAATTAGGGTTTTTAACCAATCTTGTGCATCCAATAGGTGTGTTTGTGTCATTGGATGATCAATTAGGTCATTTTCGTCCTCCCTAGGCTTATTCTTGTCCAATTAGGGTTTTTAACCAATCTTGTGCATCCAATAGGTGTGTTTGTGTCATTGGATGATCAATTAGGTCATTTTCGTCCTCCCTAGGCTTATTCTTGTCCAATTAGGGTTTTTAACCATTCTTGTGCATCCAATAGGTGTGTTTGTGTCATTGGATGATCAATTAGGTCATTGTTGTCCTCCCTAGGCTTATTCTTGTCCAATTAGGGTTTTTAACCAATCTTGTGCATCCAATAGGTGTGTTTGTGTCATTGGATGATCAATTAGGTCATTTTCGTCCTCCCTAGGCTTATTCTTGTCCAATTAGGGTTTTTAACCAATCTTGTGCATCCAATAGGTGAGTTTGTGTCATTGGATGATCAATTAGGTCATTTGTCATTTTCGTCCTTCCTAGGCATATTCTTGTCCAATTAGGGTTTTTAACCAATCTTGTGCATCCAATAGGTGAGTTTGTGTCATTGGATGATCAATTAGGTCATTTTCGTCCTCCGAAGGCTTATTCTTGTCCAATTAGGGTTTTTAACCAATCTTGTTCTTCCAATAAGTTCATTTGTGTCATTGGATTAACATTTAGGTCATTTTCGTCCTCCCTAGGCATATTCTTGTCCCATTAGGGTTTTTAACCAATCTTGTGCATCCAATAGGTGTGTTTGTGTCATTGGATGATCAATTAGGTCATTTTCGTCCTCCCTAGGCTTATTCTTGTCCAATTAGGGTTTTTAACCAATCTTGTGCATCCAATAGGTGTGTTTGTGTCATTGGATGATCAATTAGGTCATTTTCGTCCTTCCTAGGCATATTCTTGTCCAATTAGGGTTTTTAACCAGTCTTTTGCATCCAATAGGTGTGTTTGTGTCATTGGATGATCAATTAGATCATTTTCGTCCTCCGAAGGCTTATTCTTGTCCAATTAGGGTTTTTAACCAATCTTGTGCATCCAATAAGTTCATTTGTGTCATTGGATTAACATTTAGGTCATTTTCGTCCTCCCTCGGCATATTCTTGTCCAATTAGGGTTTTTAACCAATCTTGTGCATCCAATAGGTGTGTTTGTGTCATTGGATGATCAATTAGGTCATTTTCGTCCTCCCTAGGCTTATTCTTGTCCAATTAGGATTTTTAACCAATCTTGTGCATCCAATAAGTTCATTTGTGTCATTGGATGATCAATTAGGTCATTTTCGTCCTCCCTAGGCATATTCTTGTCCAACTAGGGTTTTTAACCAATCTTGTGCATCCAATAGGTGTGTTTGTGTCATTGGATGATCAATTAGGTTATTTTCGTCCTCCCTAGGCTTATTCTTGTCCAATTAGGGTTTTAACCAATCTTGTGCATCCAATAGGTGTGTTTGTGTCATTGGATGATCAATTAGGTCATTTTCGTCCTCCCTAGGCTTATTCTTGTCCAATTAGGGTTTTTAACCAATCTTGTGCATCCAATAGGTGAGTTTGTGTCATTGGATTAACATTTAGGTCATTTTCGTCCTCCCTAGGCTTATTCTTGTCCACTTAGGGTTTTTTACCAATCTTGTGCATCCAATAAGTTTGTTTGTGTCGTTGAATTAATATTTAGGTCATTTTCGTCCTCCCTAGGCATATTCTTGCCCAATTAGGGATTTTAACCAATCTTGTGCATCTAATAGGTGTGTTTGTGTCATTGGATGATCAATTTGGTAATTTTCGTCCTCTCTAGGCTTACTGTTGTCCAATTAGGGTTTTTAACCAATCTTGTGCATCCAATAACTTTGTTTGTGTCATTGAATTAATATTTAGGTCATTTTCCTCCTCCCTAGGCATATTCTTGTCCAATTAGGGTTTTTAACCAATCTTGTGCATCCAATAAGTTCATTTGTGTCATTGGATTAACATTTAGGTCATTTTCGTCCTCCCTAGGCATATTCTTGACCAATTAGGGTTTTTAACCAATCATGTGCTTCCAATAGGTGTGTTTGTGTCATTGGATGATCAATTAGGTCATTTTCGTCCTCCCTAGTCTTATTCTTGTCCAATTAGGGTTTTTAACCAATCTTGTGCATCCAATAAGTTTGTTTCTGTCATTGAATTAATATTTAGGTCATTTTCGTCCTCCCTAGGCATATTCTTGTCCAATTAGGGGTTTTAACCAGTCTTGTGCATCCAATAAGTTCATTTGTGTCATTGGATTAACATTTAGGTCATTTTCGTCCTCCCTAGGCATATTCTTGTCCAATTAGGGTGTTTAATCAATCTTGTGCATCCAACAGGTGTGTTTGTGTCATTGGATGATCAATTAGGTCATTTTCGTCCTCCCTAGGCTTATTCTTGTCCAATTAGGGTTTTTAACCAATCTTGTGCATCCAATAACTTTGTTTGTGTCATTGAATTAATAATTAGGTCATTTTCCACCTCCCTAGGCATATTCTTGTCCAATTAGGGTTTTTAACCAATCTTGTTCATCCAATAGGTGTGTTTGTGTCATTGGATGATCAATTAGGTCATTTTCGTCCTCCCTAGACTTATTCTTGTCCAATTAGGGTTTTTAACCAATCTTGTGCATCCAATAAGTTCATTTGTGTCATTGGATTAACATTTAGGTCATTTTCGTCCTCCCTAGGCATATTCTTGTCCAATTAGGGTTTTTAACCAATCTTGTGCATCCAATAGGCGTGTTTATGTCATTGGATGATCAATTAGGTCATTTTCATCCTCCCTAGGCTTATTCTTGTGCAATTAGGGTTTTTAACCAATCTTGTGCATCCAATAGGTGTGTTTGTGTCATTGGATGATCAATTAGGTCATTTTCGTCCTTCCTAGGCATATTCTTGTCCAATTAGGGTTTTTAACCAGTCTTTTGCATCCAATAGGTGTGTTTGTGTCATTGGATGATCAATTAGGTCATTTTCGTCCTCCGAAGGCTTATTCTTGTCCAATTAGGGTTTTTAACCAATCTTGTGCATCCAATAAGTTCATTTGTGTCATTGGAATAACGTTTAGGTCATTTTCGTCCTCGCTAGGCATATTCTTGTCCAATTAGGGTTTTTAACCAATCTTGTGCATCCAATAGGTGTGTTTGTGTCATTGGATGATCAATTAGGTCATTTTCGTCCTCCCTAGGCTTATTCTAGTCCAATTAGGGTTTTTAACCATTCTTGTGCATCCAATAAGTTGAGTTGTGTCATTGGATTAACATTTAGGTCATTTTCGTTCTCCCTACGCTTATTCTTGTCCAATTAGGGTTTTTAACCAATCTTGTGCATCCAATAGGTGTGTTTGTGTCATTGGATGATCAATTAGGTCATTTTCGTCCTCCCTAGGCATATTCTTGTCCAATTAGGGTTTTTAACCAATCTTGTGCATCCAATAGGTGTTTTTGTGTCATTGGATGATCAATTAGGTCATTTTCGTCCTCTCTAGGCATATTCTTGTCCAATTAGGGTTTTTAACCAATCTTGTGCATCCAATAGGTGTGTTTGTGTCATTGGATGATGAATTAGGTCATTTTCGTCCTCCCTAGGCTTATTCTTGTCCAATTAGGGTTTTTAACCAATCTTGTGCATCCAATAAGTTCATTTGTGTCATTGGATTAACATTTAGGTCATTTTCGTCCTGCCTAGGCATATTCTTGTCCAATTAGGGTTTTTAACCAATCTTGTGCATCGAATAGGTGTGTTTGTGTCATTGGATGATCAATTAGGTTATTTTCGTCCTCCCTAGGCTTATTCTTGTCCAATTAGGGTTTTTAACCAATCTTGTGCATCCAATAGGTGTGTTTGTGTCATTGGATGACCAATTAGGTCTTTTTCGTCCTCCCTAGGCATATTCTTGTCCAATTAGGGTTTTTAACCAATCTTGTGCATCCAATAGGTGTGTTTGTGTCATTGGATGATCAATTAGGTCATTTTCGTCCTCCCTAGGCTTATTCTTGTCCAATTAGGGTTTTTAACCAATCTTGTGCATCCAATAAGTTGAGTTGTGTCATTGGATTAACATTTAGGTCCTTTTCGTCCTCCCTAGGCTGATTCTTGTCCAATTAGGGTTTTTAACCAATCTTGTTCATCCAATAGGTATGTTTGTGTCATTGGATGATCAATTAGGTCATTTTCGTCCTCCCTATGCTTATTCTTGTCCAATTAGGGTTTTTAACCAATCTTGTGCATCCAATAGGTGTGTTTGTGTCATTGGATGATCAATTAGGTCATTTTCGTCCTCCCTAGGCTTATTCTTGTCCAATTAGGGTTTTTAACCAATCTTGTGCATCCAATAGGTGTGTTTGTGTCTTTGGATGATCAGTTAGGTCATTTTCGTCCTCCCTAGGCTTATTCTTGTCCAATTAGGGTTTTTAACCAATCTTGTGCATCCAATAAGTTTGTTTGTGTCATTGAATTAATATTTAGGTCATTTTCGTCCTCCCTAGGCATCATCTTGTCCAATTAGGATTTTTAACCAATCTTTTGCATCCAATAGGTGTGTTTGTGTCATCGGATGATCAATTAGGTCATTTTCGTCCTCCCTAGACTTATTCTTGTCCAATTAGGATTTTTAATCAATCTTGTGTATCCAATAAGTTCATTTGTGTCGTTGGATGATCAATTAGGTCATTTTCGTCCTCCCTAGGCATATTCTTGTCCAACTAGGGTTTTTAACCAATCTTGTGCATCCAATAGGTGTGTTTGTGTCTTTGGATGATCAATTAGGTCATTTTCGTCCTCCCTAGGCTTATTCTTGTCCAATTAGGGTTTTTAACCAATCTTGTGCATCCAATAAGTTTGTTTGTGTCATTGAATTAATATTTAGGTCATTTTCGTCCTCCCTAGGCATATTCTTGTCCAATTAGGGTTTTTACCCAATCTTGTGCATCCAATAAGTGTGTTTGTGGCAATGGATGATCAATTAGGTCATTTTCGTCCTCCCTAGGCTTATTCTTGTCCAATTAGGGTTTTTAACCAATCTTGTGCATCCAATAGGTGTGTTTGTGTCATTGGATGATCAATTAGGTCATTTTCGTCCTCCCTAGGCTTATTCTTGTCCAATTAGGGTTTTTAACCAATCTTGTGCATCCAATAGGTGTGTTTGTGTCATTGGATAATCAATTAGGTCATTTTCGTCCTCCCTAGGCTTATTCTTGTTCAATTAGGGTTTTTAACCAATCTTGTGCATCCAATAGGTGTGTTTGTGTCATTGGATGATCAATTAGGTCATTTACGTCCTCCCTAGGCATATTCTTGTCCAACTAGGGTTTTAAACCAATCTTGTGCATCCAATAGGTGTGTTTGTGTCATTGGATGATCATATAGGTCATTTTCGTCCTCCCTAGGCTTATTCTTGTCCAATTAGGGTTTTTAACCAATCTTGTGCATCCAATAGGTGTGTTTGTGTCATTGGATGATCAATTAGGTCATTTTCGTCCTCCCTAGGCTTATTCTTGTCCAATTAAAGTTTTTAACCAATCTTGTGCTTCCAATAACTTTGTATATGTCATTGAATTAATATTTCGGTCATTTTCGTCCTCCCTAGGCATATTCTTGTCCAATTAGGGTTTTTAACCAATCTTGTGCATCCAATAGGTGTGTTTGTGTCATTGGATGATCAATTAGGTCATTTTCGTCCTCCCTAGGCTTATTCTTGTCCAATTAGGGTTTTTAACCAATCTTGTGCATCCAATAAGTTCATTTGTGTCATTGGATTAACATTTAGGTCATTTTCGACCTCCTTAGGCATATTATTGTCCAATTAGGGTTTTTAACCAATCTTGTGCATCCAATAGGTGTGTTTGTGTCATTGGATGATCAATTTAGGTCATTTTCGTCCTCCCTAGGCATATTCTTGTCCAATTAGCGTTTTTAACCAATCTTGTGCATCCAATAGGTTTGTTTATGTCATTGGATGATCAATTAGGTCATTTTCGTCCTCCCTAGGCTTATTCTTGTCCAATTAGGGTTTATAACCAATCTTGTGCATCCAATAGGTGTGTTTGTGTCATTGGATGATCAATTAGGTCATTTTCGTCCTCCCTAGGCTTATTCTTGTCCAATTAGGGTTTTTAACCAATCTTGTGCATCCAATAGGTGTGTTTGTGTCAATGGATAATCAATTAGGTCATTTACGTCCTCCCTAGGCTTATTCTTGTCCAATTAGGGTTTTTAACCAATCTTGAGCATCCAATAACTTTGTTTGTGTCATTGAATTAATATTTAGGTCATTTTCGTCCTCCATAGGCATATTCTTGTCCAATTAGGGTTTTTAACCAATCTTGTGCATCCAATAGGTGTGTTTGTGTCATTGGATGATCAATTAGGTCATTTTCGTCCTCCCTAAGCTTATTCTTGTCCAATTAGGGTTTTTATCAAATCTTGTGCATCCAATAAGTTCATTTGTGTCATTGGATGATCAATTAGGTCATTTTCGTCCTCCCTAGGCATATTCTTGTCCAATTAGGGTTTTTAACCAATCTTGTGCATCCAATAGGTGTGTTTGTGTCATTGGATGATCAATTAGGTCATTTTCGTCCTCTCTAGGCATATTCTTGTCCAAATAGGGTTTTTAACCAATCTTGTGCATCCAATAGGTGTGTTTGTGTCATTGGATGATCAATTAGGTCATTTTCGTCCTCCCTAGGCTTATTCTTGTCCAATTAGGGTTTTTAACCAATCTTGTGCATCCAATAGGTGTGTTTGTGCCATTGGATGATCAATTAGGTCATTTTCGTCCTTCCTAGGCATATTCTTGTCCAATTAGGGTTTTTAACCAATCTTGTGCATCCAATAGGTGTGTTTGTGTCATTGGATGATCAATTAGGTCATTTTCGTCCTCCCTAGGCTTATTCTTGTCCAATTAGGGTTTTTAACCAATCTTGTGCATCCAATAGGTGTGTTTGTGTCATTGGATTACCATTTAGGTCATTTTCGTCCTCCCTAGGCATATTCTTGTCCAATTAGGGTTTTTAACCAATCTTGTGCATCCAATAGGTGTGTTTGTGTCATTGGATGATCAATTAGGTCATTTTCGTCCTCCCTAGGCTTATTCTTGTCCAATTAGGGTTTTTAACCAATCTTGTGCATCCAATAAGTTCATTTGTGTCATTGGATTTACATTGAGGTCATTTTCGTCCTCCCTAGGCATATTCTTGTCCAATTAGGGTTTTTAACCAATCTTGTGCATCCAATAGGTGTGTTTGTGTCATTGGATGATCAATTAGGTCATTTTCGTCCTCCCTAGGCTTATTCTTGTCCAATTAGGGTTTTTAACCAATCTTGTGCATCCGATAAGTTTATTTGTGTCATTGAATTAATATTTAGGTCATTTTTGTCCTCCCTAGGCATATTCTTGTCCAATTAGGGTTTTTAACCAATCTTGTGCATCCAATAGGTGTGTTTGTGTCATTGGATGATCAATTAGGTCATTTTCGTCCTCCCTAGGCATATTCTTGTCCAATTAGGGTTTTTAACCAATCTTGTGCATCCAATAGGTGTGTTTGTGTCATTGGATGATCAATTAAGTCATTTTCGTACTCCCTAGGCTTATTCTTGTCCAATTAGGGTTTTTAACCAATCTTGTGCATCCTATAAGTTCATTTGTGTCATTGGATTAACATTTAGGTCATATCCGTCCTCCCTAGGCATATTCTTGTCCAATTAGGGTTTTTAACCTATCTTGTGCATCCAATAGGTGTGTTTGTGTCATTGGATGATCAATTAGGTAATTTTCGTCCTCCCTAGGCTTATTCTTGTCCAATTAGGGTTTTTAACCAATCTTGTGCATCCAATAGGTGTGTTTGTGTCATTGGATGATCAATTAGGTCGTTTTCGTCGTCCCTAGGCTTATTCTTGTCCAATTAGGGTTTTTAACCAATCTTGTGCATCCAATAGGTGTGTTTGTGTCATTGGATGATCAATTAGGTTATTTTCGTCCTTCCTAGGCTTACTCTTGTCCAATTTGGGTTTTTAACCAATGTTGTGCATCCAATAAGTTCATTTGTGTCATTGGATTAACATTTAGGTCATTTTCGTCCTCCCTAGGCATATTCTTGTCCAATTAGGGTTTTTAACCAATCTTGTGCATCCAATAGGTGTGTTTGTGTCATTGGATGATCAATTAGGTCATTTTCGTCCTCCCTAGGCTTATTCTTGTCCAATTAGGGTTTTTAACCAATCTTGTGCATCCAATAACTTTGTTTGTGTCATTGAATTAATATTTAGGTCATTTTCGTCCTCCCTAGGCATATTCTTGTCCAATTAGGGTTTTTAACCAATCTTGTGCATCCAATAGGTGTGTTTGTGTCATTGGATGATCAATTAGGTCATTTTCGTTCCCCCTAGGCTTATTCTTGTCCAATTAGGGTTTTTCACCAATCTTGTGCATCCAATAACTTTGTTTGTGTCATTGAATTAATATTTAGGTCATTTTCGTCCTCCCTAGGCATATTCTTGTCCAATTAGGGTTTTTAACCAATCTTGTGCATCCAATAGGTGTGTTTGTGTCATTGGATGATCAATTAGGTCATTTTCGTCCTCCCTAGGCTTATTCTTGTCCAATTAGGGTTTTTAACCAATCTTGTGCATCCAATAACTTTGTTTGTGTCATTGAATTAATATTTAGGTCATTTTCGTCCTCCCTAGGCATATTCTTGTCCAATTAGGGTTTTTAACCAATCTTGTGCATCCAATAGGTGTGTTTGTGTCATTGGATGATCAATTAGGTCATTTTCGTCCTCCCTAGGCTTATTCTTGTCCAATTAGGGTTTTTAACCAATCTTGTTCATCCAATAGGTGTGTTTGTGTCAATGGATGATCAATTAGGTCGTTTTCGTCGTCCCTAGGCTTATTCATGTCCAATTAGGGTTTTTAACCAATCTTGTGCATCCAATAGGTGTGTTTGTGTCATTGGATGATCAATTAGGTCATTTTCGTCCTACCTAGACTTATTCTTGTCAAATTAGGGTTTTTAATCAATCTTGTGCATCCAATAACTTTGTTTGTGTCATTGAATTAATATTTAGGTCATTTTCGTCCTCCCTAGGCATATTCTTGTCCAATTAGGGTTTTTAACCAATCTTGTGCATCCAATAGGTGTGTTTGTGTCATTGGATGATCAATTAGGTCATTTTCGTCCTCCCTAGGCTTATTCTTGTCCAATTAGGGTTTTTAACCAATCTTGTGCTTCCAATAACTTTGTTTGTGTCGTTGAATTAATATTTAGGTCATTTTCGTCCTCCCTAGGCATATTCTTGTCCAATTAGGGTTTTTAACCAATCTTGTGCATCCAATAGGTGTGTTTGTGTCATTGGATGATCAATTAGGTCATTTTCGTCCTCCCTAGGCTTATTCTTGTCCAATTAGGGTTTTTAACCAATCTTGTGCATCCAATAAGTTCATTTGTGTCATTGGATGATCAATTAGGTCATTTTCATCCTTCCTAGGCATATTCTTGTCCAATTAGGGTTTTTAACCAGTCTTTTGCATCCAATAGGTGTGTTTGTGTCATTGGATGATCAATTAGGTCATTTTCGTCCTCCGAAGGCTTATTCTTGTCCAATTAGGGTTTTTAACCAATCTTGTGCATCCAATAAGTTCATTTGTGTCATTGGATTAACATTTAGGTCATTTTCGTCCTCCCTAGGCATATTCTTGTCCAATTAGGGTTTTTAACCAATCTTGTGCTTCCAATAGGTGTGTTTGTTATATTGGATGATCAATTAGGTCATTTCCGTCCTCCCTAGGCTTATTCTTGTCCAATTAGGGTTTTTAACCAATCTGGTGCATCCAATAAGTTTGTTTATGTCATTGAATTAATATTTAGGTCATTTTCGTCCTCCCTAGGTATATTCTTGTCCAATTAGGGTTTTTATACAAATCTTGTGCATCCAATAGGTGTGTTTGTGTCATTGGATGATCAATTAGGTCATTTTCGTCCTCCCTAGGCATATTCTTGTCCGATTAGGGTTTTTAACCAATTTTGTGCATCCAATAAGTTTGTTTATGTCATTGAATTAATATTTAGGTCATTTTCGTCCTCCCTAGGCATATTCTTGTCCAATTAGGGTTTTTAACCAATCTTGTGCATCCAATAGGTGTGTTTGTGTCATTGGATGATCAATTAGGTCATTTTCGTCCTCCCTAGGCTTATTCTTGTCCAATTAGGGTTTTTAACCAATCTTGTGCATCCAATAAGTTCTTTTGTGTCATTGGATTAACATTTAGGTCATTTTCATCCTCCCTAGGCATATTCTTGTCCAATTAGGGTTTTTAACCAATCTTGTGCATCCAATAGGTGTGTTTGTGTCATTGGATGATCAATTAGGTCATTTTCTTCCTCCCTATGCTTATTCTTGTCCAATTAGGGTTTTTAACCAATCTTGTGTATCCAATAAGTTTGTTTGTTTCATTGAATTAATATTTAGGTCATTTTCGTCCTCCCTAGGCTTAATCTTGTCCAATAAGGGTTTTTAACCAATCTTGTGCATCCAATAAGTTCATTTGTGTCATTGCATGATCAATTAGGTCATTTTCGTCCTCCCTAGGCTTATTCATGTCCAATTAGGGTTTTTAACCAATCTTGTGCATCCAATAAGTTCATTTGTGTCATTGGATTAACATTTAGGTCATTTTCGTCCTCCCTAGGCTTATTCTTGTCCAATTAGGGTTTTTAACCAATCTTGTGCATCCAATAGGTGTGTTTGTGTCATTGGATGATCAATTAGGTCATTTTCGTCCTCCCTAGGCATATTCTTGTCCAATTAGGGTTTTTAACCAATCTTGTGCATCCAATAGGTGTGTTTGTGGCAATGGATGATCAATTAGGTCATTTTCGTCGTCCCTAGGCTTATTCTTGTCCAATTATGGTTTTTAACCAATCTTGTGCATCCAATAGGTGTGTTTGTGTCATTGGATGATCAATTAGGTCATTTTCGTCCTCCCTAGGCTTATTCTTGTCCAATTAGGGTTTTTAGCCAATCTTGTGCATCCAATAAGTTCATTTGTGTCATTGGATTAACATTTAGGTCATTTTCGTCCTCCCTAGGCATATTCTTGTCCAATTAGGGTTTTTAACCAATCTTGTGCATCCAATAGGCGTGTTTATGTCATTGGATGATCAATTAGGTCATTTTCGTCCTCCCTAGGCTTATTCTTGTCCAATTAGGGTTTTTAACCAATCTTGTGCATCCAATAGGTGAGTTTGTGTCATTGGATTAACATTTAGGTCATTTTCGTCCTCCCTAGGCCTATTCTTGTCCAATTAGGGTTTTTAACCAATCTTGTGCATCCAATAGGTGTGTTTGTGTCATTGGATGATCAATTAAGTCATTTTCGTCCTCCCTAGGCTTATTCTTGTCCAATTAGAGTTTTTAACCAATCTTGTGCTTCCAATAACTATGTTTGTGTCGTTGAATTAATATTTAGATCATTTTCGTCCTCCCTAGGCATATTCTTGTCCAATTAGGGTTTTTAACCAATCTTGTTCATCCAATAGGTGTGTTTGTGTCATTGGATGATCAACTAGGTCATTTTCGTCCTCCCTAGGCTTATTCTTGTCCAATTAGGGTTTTTAACCAATCTTGTGCATCCAATAAGTTCATTTGTGTCATTGGATTAACATTTAGGTCATTTTCGTCCTCCCTAGGCATATTCTTGTCCAATTAGGGTTTTTAACCAATCTTGTGCATCCAATATGTGTGTTTGTGTCATTGGTTGATCAATTTAGGTCATTTTCGTCCTCCCTAAGCATATTCTTGTCCAATTAGCGTTTTTAACCAATCTTGTGCATCCAATAGGTGTGTTTGTGTCATTGGATGATCAATTAGATCATTTTCGTCCTCCCTAGGCTTATTCTTGTCCAATTAGGGTTTTTAACCAATCTTGTGCATCCAATAGGTGTGTTTGTGTCATTGGATGATCAATTAGGTCATTTTCGTCCTTCCTAGGCATATTCTTGTCCAAATAGGGTTTTTAACCAGTCTTTTGCATCCAATAGGTGTGTTTGTGTCATTGGATGATCAATTAGGTCATTTTCGTCCTCCGAAGGCTTATTCTTGTCCAATTAGGGTTTTTAACCAATCTTGTGCATCCAATAAGTTCATTTGTGTCATTGGATTAACATTTAGGTCATTTTCGTCCACCCTAGGCATATTCTTGTCCAATTACGGTTTTTAACCAATCTTGTGCATCCAATAGGTGTGTTTGTGTCATTGGATGATCAATTAGGTCATTTTCGTCCTCCCTATGCTTATTCTTGTCCAATTAGGGTTTTTAACCAATCTTGTGCATCCAATAAGTGAGTTTGTGTCATTGGATTAACATTTAGGTCATTTTCGTCCTCCCTAGGCTTATTCTTGTCCAATTAGGGTTTTTAACCAATCTTGTGCATCCAATAAGTTTGTTTGTGTCATTGAATTAATATTTAGGTCATTTTCGTCCTCCCTAGGCATATTCTTGTCCAATTAGGGTTTTTAACCAATCTTGTGCATCCAATAGGTGTGTTTGTGTCATTGGATGTTCAATTAGGTCATTTTCGTCCTCCCTAGGTTTATTCTTGTCCAATTAGGGTTTTTAACCAATCTTGTGCATCCAATAACTTTGTTTGTGTCATTGAATTAATATTTAGGTCATTTTCGACCTCCCTAGGCATATTCTTGTCCAATTAGGGTTTTTAACCAATCTTGTGCATCCAATAGGTGTGTTTGTGTCATTGGATGATCAATTAGGTCATTTTCGTCCTCCCTAGGCTTATTCTTGTCCAATTAGGGTTTTTAACCAATCTTGTGCATCCAATAGGTATGTTTGAGTCATTGAATTAATATTTAGGTCATTTTCATCCTCCCTAGGCATATTCTTGTCCAATTAGGGTTTTTAACCAATCTTGTGCATCCAATAGGTGTGTTTGTGTCATTGGATGATCAATTAGGTCATTTTCGTCCTCCCTAGGCTTATTCTTGTCCAATTAGGGTTTTTAACCAATCTTGGGCATCCAATAACTTTGTTTGTGTCATTGAATGATCAATTAGGTCATTTTCTCCCTCCCTAGGCATATTCTTGTCCAATTAGGGTTTTTAACCAATCTTGTGCATCCAATAGGTGTGTTTGTGTCATTGGATGATCAATTAGGTCATTTTCGTCCTCCCTAGGCTTATTCTTGTCCAATTAGGGTTTTTAACCAATCTTGTGCATCCAATAGGTGTCTTTGTGTCATTGGATGATCAATTAGGTCATTTTCGTCCTCCCTATGCTTATTCTTGTCCAATTAGGTTTTTTAATCAATCTTGTGCATCCAATAAGTTCATTTGTGTCATTGGATGATCAATTAGGTCATTTTCGTCCTCCCTAGGCATATTCTTGTTCAACTAGGGTTTTTAACCAATCTTGTGCATCCAATAGGTGTGTTTGTGTCATTGGATGATCAATTAGGTCATTTTCGTCCTCCCTAGGCATATTCTTGTCCAATTAGGGTTTTTAACCAATCTTGTGCATCCAATAGTTGTGTTTGTGTCATTGGATGATCAATTTAGGTCATTTTCGTCCTCCCTAGGCATATTCTTGTCCAATTAGGGTTTTTAACCAATCTTGTGCATCCAATAGGTGTGTTTGTGTCATTGGATGATCAATTAGGTCATTTTCGTCCTCCCTAGGCTTATTCTTGTCCAATTAGGGTTTTTAACCAATCTTGTGCATCCAATAGGTGTGTTTGTGTCATTGGATGATCAATTAGGTCATTTTCGTCCTCCCTAGGCTTATTATTGGCCAATTAGGGTTTTTAACCAATCTTGTGCATGCAATAAGTTCATTTGTGTCATTGGATGATCAATTAGGTCCTTTTCGTCCTCCTTAGGCATATTCTTGTCCATCTAGGGTTTTAAACCAATCTTGTGCATCCAATAGGTGTGTTTGTGTCATTGGATGATCAATTAGGTTATTTTCGTCCTCCCTAGGCTTATTCTTGTCCAATTAGGGTTTTTAACCAATCTTGTGCATCCAATAGGTGTGTTTGTGTCATTTGATGACCAATTAGGTCATTTTCGTCCTCCCTAGGCATATTCTTGTCCAATTAGGGTTTTTAACCAATCTTGTGCATCCAATAGGTGTGTTTGTGTCATTGGATGATCAATTAGGTCATTTTCGTCCTCCCTAGGCTTATTCTTGTCCAATTAGGGTTTTTAACCAATCTTGTGCATCCAATATGTTCATTAGTGTCATTGAATTAACATTTAGGTCATTTTCGTCCTCCCTAGGCATATTCTTGTCCAATTAGGGTTTTTAACCAATCTTGTGCATCCAATAGGTGTGTTTGTGTCATTGGATGATCAATTAGGTCATTTTCGTCCTCCCTAGGCTTATTCTTGTCCAATTAGGGTTTTTAACCAATCTTGTACATCCAATAAGTTTATTTGTGTCATTGGATTAACAGTTAGGTCATTTTCGTCCTCCCTAGGCATATTCTTGTCCAATTAGGGTTTTTAACCAATCTTGTGCTTCCAATAGGTGTGTTTGTGTCATTGAATGATCAATTAGGTCATTTTCGTCCTCCCCAGGCTTATTCTTGTCCAATTAGAGTTTTTAACCAATCTTGTGTATCCAATAACTTTGTTTGTGTCATTGAATTAATATTTAGGTCATTTTCGTCCTCCCTAGGCATATTCTTGTCCAATTAGGGTTTTTAACCAATCTTGTGCATCCAATAGGTGTGTTTGTGTCATTGGATGATCAATTAGGTCATTTTCGTCCTCCCTAGGCTTATTCTTGTCCAATTAGGGTTTTTAACCAATCTTGTGCATCCAATAACTTTGTTTGTGTCATTGAATTAATAATTAGGTCATTTTCCTCCTCCCTAGGCATATTCTTGTCCAATTAGGGTTTTTAACCAAACTTGTGCATCCAATAGGTGTGTTTGTGTCATTGGATGATCAATTAGGTCATTTTCGTCCTCCCTAGGCTTATTCTTGTCAAATTAGGGTTTTTAACCAATCTTTTGCATCCAATAAGTTCATTTGTGTCATTGGATTAACATTTAGGTCATTTTCATCCTCCCTATGCATATTCTTGTCCAATTAGAATTTTTTACCAATCTTGTGCATCCAATAAGTTCATTTGTGTCATTGGATGATTAATTAGGGCATTTTCGTCCTCCCTAGGCATATTCTTGTCCAACTAGGGTTTTTAACCAATCTTGTGCATCCAATAGGTGTGTTTGTGTCTTTAGATGATCAATTAGGTCATTTTCGTCCTCCCTAGGCTTATTCTTGTCCAATAAGGGTTTTTAACCAATCGTGTGCATCCAATAGGTGTGTTTGTGTCATTGGATGATCAATTAGGTCATTTTCGTCCTTCCTAGGCATATTCTTGTCCAATTAGGGTTTTTAACCAGTCTTTTGCATCCAATAGGTGTGTTTGTGTCATTGGATGATCAATTAGGTCATTTTCGTCCTCCGAAGGCTTATTCTTGTCCAATTAGGGTTTTTAACCAATCTTGTGCATCCAATAAGTTCGTTTGTGTCATTCGATTAACATTTAGGTCATTTTCGTCCTCCCTAGGCATATTCTTGTCCAATTAGCGTTTTTAACCAATCTTGTGCATCCAATAGGTGTGTTTGTGTCATTGGATGATCAATTAGATCATTTTCGTCCTCCCTAGGCTTATTCTTGTCCAATTAGGGTTTTTAACCAATCTTGTGCATCCAATAGGTGTGTTTGTGTCATTGGATGATCAATTAGGTCATTTTCGTCCTTCCTAGGCATATTCTTGTCCAATTAGGGTCTTTAACCAGTCTTTTGCATCCAATAGATGTGTTTGTGTCATTGGATGATCAATTAGGTCATTTTCGTCCTCCGAAGGCTTATTCTTGTCCAATTAGGGTTTTTAACCAATCTTGTGCATCCAATAAGTTCATTTGTGTCATTGGAGTAACATTTAGGTCATTTTCGTCCTCCCTAGGCATATTCTTGTCCAATTAGGGTTTTTAACCAATCTTGTGCATCCAATAGGTGTGTTTGTGTCATTGGATGACCAATTAGGTCATTTTCGTCCTCCCTAGGCTTATTCTTGTCCAATTACGATTTTTAACCAATCTTGTGCATCCAATAAGTTCATTTGTGTCATTGGATGATCAATTAGGTCATTTTCGTCCTCCCTAGGCATATTCTAGTCCAACTAGGGTTTTTAACCAATCTTGTGCATCCAATAGGTGTGTTTGTGTCTTTGGATGATCAATTAGGTCATTTTCGTCCTCCCTAGGCTTATTCTTGTCCAATAAGGGTTTTTAACCAATCTTGTGCATCCAATATGTGTGTTTGTGTCATTGGATGATCAATTAGGTCATTTTCGTCCTCCCTAGGCTTATTCTTGTCCAATTAGGGTTTTTAACCATTCTTGTGCATCCAATAGGTGAGTTTGTGTCATTGGATTAACATTTAGGTCATTTTCGTCCTCCCTAGGCTTATTCTTGTCCAATTAGGGTTTTTCACCAATCTTGTGCATCCAATAAGTTTGTTTGTGTCATTGAATTAATATTTAGGTCATTTTCGTCCTCCCTAGGCATATTCTTGTCCAATTAGGGTTTTTAACCAGTCTTGTGCATCCAATAAGTTCATTTGTGTCATTGGATTAACATTTAGGTCATTTTCGTCCTCCCTAGGCATATTCTTGTCCAATTAGGGTTTTTAACCAATCTTGTGC
>JBBPBR010000897.1:0-16180 GCA_037974775.1 Cicer pinnatifidum | reverse complement strand
GCTTATTCTTGTCCAATTGGGGTTTTCAACCAATCTTGTGCATCCAATAAGTTCATTTGTGTCATTGGATGAACATTTAGGTCATTTTCGTCCTCCCTAGGCTTATTCTTGTTGAATTAGGGTTTTTAACCACTCTTGTGCATCCAATAAGTTCATTTGTGTCATTGGATGAACATTTAGGTCATTTTCGTCCTCCCTAGTCTTATTCTTGTCCAATTACGGTTTTTATGCAATCTTGTGCATCCAATAGGTGTGTTTGTGTCATTGGACGAACATTTAGGTCATTTTCGTCCTCCCTAGGCTTATTCTTGTCCAAGTAGGGTTTTTAACCAATCTTGTGCATCCAATAAGTTCATTTGTGTCATTGGATGAACATTTAGGTCATTTTCGTCCTCCCTAGTCTTATTCTTGTCCAATTAGGGTTTTTATGAAATCATGTGCATCCAATAGGTGTGTTTGTGTCATTGGAGGAACATTTAGGTCATTTTCGTCCTCCCTAGTCTTATTCTTGTCCAATTAGGGTTTTTATGCAATCTTGTGCACCCAATAGGTGTGTTTGTGTCATTGGACGAACATTTAGGTCAATTTCGTCCTCCCTAGGCTTATTCTTGTCCAATTAGGGTTTTTAACCAATCTTGTGCATCCGATAAGTTCATTTGTGTCATCGGATGAACATTTAGGTCATTTTCGTCATCCCTAGTATTATTCTTGTCCAATTAGGGTTTTAAGCAATCTTGTGCATCCAATATGTGTGTTTGTGTCATTGGATGAACATTTAGGTCATTTTCGTCCACCCTATGCTTATTCTTGTCCAATTAGGGTTTTTAACCAATCTTGTGCATCCAATAAGTTCATTTGTGTCATTGGATGAACATTTAGGTCATTTTAGTCCTCCCTAGTCTTATTCTTGTCGAATTAGGGTTTTTATGCAATCTTGTGCATCCAATAGGTGTGTTTGTGTCATTGGAGGAACATTTAGGTCATTTTCGTCCTCCCTAGTCTTACTGTTGTCCAATTAGGGTTTTTATGCAATCTTGTGCATCCAATAGGTGTGTTTGTGTCATTGGACGAACATTTAGGTCATTTTCGTCCTCCCTAAGCTTATTCTTGTCCAATTAGGGTTTTTAACCAACCTTGTGCATCCAATAAGTTCATTTGTGTCATTGGTTGAACATTTAGGTCAATTTCGTCCTCCCTAGGCTTATTCTTGTCCAATTAGGGTTTTTAACCAACCTTGTGTATCCAATAAGTTCATTTGTGTCATTGGTGGAACATTTAGGTCATTTAAGTCCTCCCTAGTCTTATTCTTGTCGAATTAGGGTTTTTATGCAATCTTGTGCATTTAATAGGTGTGTTTGTGTCATTGGAGGAACATTTAGGTCATTTTCGTCCTCCCTAGTCTTATTCTTGTCCAATTAGGGTTTTTATGCAATCTTGTGCATCCAATAGGTGTGTTTGTGTCATTGGACGAACATTTAGGTGATTTTCATCCTCCCTCGACTTATTCTCGTCCAATTAGGGTTTTTAACCAATCTTGTGCATCCAATAAGTTCATTTGTCTCATTGGATGAACATTTAGGTCATTTTCGTCCTCCCTAGGCTTATTCTTGTCCAATTAGGGTTTTCAACCAATCTTGTGCATCCAATAAGTTCATTTGTGTCATTGGATGAACATTTAGGTCATTTTCGTATTCCCTAGGCTTATTCTTGTCCAATTAGGGTTTTTAACCAATCTTGTGCATCCAATAAGTTCATTTGTGTCATTGGATGAACATTTAGGTCATTTTCGTCCTCCCTAGTCTTATTCTTGTCCAATTAGGGTTTTTATGCAATCTTGGGCATCCAATATGTGTGTTTGTGTCATTGGACGAACATTTAGGTCATTTTCGTCCTCCCTAGGCTTATTCTTGTCCAATTAGGGTTTTTAACCAATCTTGTGCATCCAATAAGTTCATTTGTGTCATTGGATGAACATTTAGGTCATTTTCGTCATCCCTAGTCTTATTCTTGTCCAATTAGGGTTTTAAGCAATCTTGTGCATCCAATATGTGTATTTGTGTCATTGGATGAACATTTAGGTCATTTTCGTCCTCCCTATGCTTATTCTTGTCCAATTAGGGTTTTTAACCAATCTTGTGCATCCAATAAGTTCATTTGTGTCATTGGATGAACATTGAGGTCATATACGTCCTCCCTAGGCTTATTCTTGTCCAATTAGGGTTTTTAACCAATATTGTGCATCCAATAAGTTCATTTGTGTCATTGGATGAACATTTAGGTCATTTTCGTACTCCCTAGGCTTGTTCTTGTCCAATTAGGGTTTTTATGCAATCTTGTGCATCCTATAGGTGTGTTTGTTGATGTAGCTAAATATCACTAGAAGGGGGGTTGAATAGGGATTTTGCTGTTTAAAAATAATTTCTGAGTGTTTTAAAAACTATCCTCTCGCTGAGGATGGGTAGCTCGAGGATGGGATTTTTCAAATCTTTAGATCTAAGTTGAGCAAAAGAGTAGGAGTAGAATATGAGGGACACACACACAATTTTATACTGGTTCACCCAAAGATGGCTACGTCCAGTCCTCACACCCTTGTGAGATTTCACTAACTTTCAAACAGATCAATCCTCAACCTGAGGATGATTACAACCCGTGTATTCTTTAGCTTCACCAAGCTTACAATCAATTTCAGAATATTTCCAAGTGTAACTCACTAGGAAATTACAAAGTGATATGAGAGTGATTGATACTTAATACTTTCTCAAAGGATTTACAAAGATATAGTGTAGGATCAAAGAAAGTAAGAAGGAGGGTGTTTTTGCTCTTGATAGCTTTAAGATGCTTGATCTTTTTATGCAAGTGTGGTGTGTGTCTTCCATTGGAGAGCTTGCTTGCATTTTATAGAGCTCTAAACCCTTGATGACCGTTGGAGCTTGTTTCAAAACAATCCAAGTCTTTCATCATATTTACGGAATTGCCATTATAGCCATCCTCACAATTCTTGAAACTTGATCTTGAAAAGTCTTTGTCAATTCTCTTTTTCCAGCAATTTACAGCTGTTGTTTGACCATGTGAGCTGCAATTTTCGAAGACTTTAAGGTCTTGGTTGGTTTCACCTTTTGAGGTGATGTTGACAAGAGAGAGAAAGCTTTTGCCTTCACATGTGATCTTCTATTTTTGGCTTGTTTCAAGTTGCCTTTCTTCAACTTGACTTCTTCACATACATATTCATGCAAACACATTTAATAATCTGATTTTAGCCTTTGCACATGCTTGAAGAGTAGCTTTCACCTTTTCTGGCCTATCCTCGGCCTATGCTGCCATCCTCTACTTTCTAGATCTAGCTATATTCAACTTTTTTCCTTTGACCTTTTGACTCTTGATTTTAATGCTTTGTTTATTCAAGTTTGTCATGTTATGCATTTGAATAAACACATTTGTATTGATGATGGATCAGATTGTCCAGATCTGGAGTTTTTCCAAATTGCATGCCATCCTCACGGTTAGCAATTTTCATCCTCACATTTGCAGCAAGTTCCATCCTCGCGTTTGCAGCAATTTCCATCCTCAGATTTCAAACATATTTTACTTCCTTTTTGCTTTAATGATTAACAACCTATCTTCTTGTATGAATACACTCAAGAACACATGTTAGTCATTAATCACAATCATAATCTTTAAGCAATTTTGTTATCATTAAAATCATTTGAGAGATTTTGTCTCAACAATCTCCCCCTTTTTGATGATGACAAAATTCTTTAGATTATGATTTTAAATAAGACAAAGATAAAATGTTTATGCTCCCCCTCAATCATATGTGTAATAATTTTTAAAAACTAAAAATCATTACTCCCCCTAAATGTATGCCAAGGTGTTGAGATAACATGATTTTAATCATACATAAAACATCATGATAGTAAGATAATGATTTAAAGATTTGTTCAACACAGCATAAACATGGCAACACAACAATTCAACTTAACAAACATAAGCAGCACAATAATCCAAACTGTTTAGCATAAAACATCATTAACACAAAGCAACTAGATAATCAAAAAGCATAATCATTCTCCCCCTGAATTTGGCAGCAGCAAAAAGAAATAACCACATGGTTAATCAGATAGGGAAGGCTCGGCTGATGAGGATGAAGGTGATGGAACAACAGAGGAAGGCTGGGCTGGTAACTCAGGAGGATGATCTCCAGGAGCAATAGTGGGAGCCAAGTGTTTGGTAACCCATTCTAAAATGAGACCAAACTGAACCAAAGAGTTCTGAAAGTGAGTGAAGCTTTGAAGGATTTTCTTCTGATCCTTCCTAATCAATTTTAGCAGGTTCATTTGCTTCTGTTCCTTGTTGTCCTCAATCCTTGTGCTAGGAACCGAATCCTTAGGCTTATCATTTACACTGGAACTCTTATTCTGAGAGCTCCCAGCCTTGTCCTTCGAATGGTTATGAGTTGTGGCAGTGAAAAAGGATTCAAGAGAACTAAACCGACCTGTAACCTCAGGGAGAGGTTGGATGGGTTTTTCATGAGCTGCAACAGGAGAAATAGGAAGTTGTTGCGAAAGATCTGGTTGCAGAATCACATTTTCTTCCATTTGCATAGTTGAAGGAGAAGCCACAGGCATGTCCATAGGAGAGGGAGGATAAGACAGATTAAGATCAAAATAAAGTTCCTCACCATTTTCCATATTGTGACGAGGGGTTGGTGTAAAGGTATCCTTAGGGAGTGGATCGGCTTCATGAGAAGGAGTTGGATGGTGAATTGGTGAAGCTTGAGGAGAGGGTTGAACAGGTGAATCTGGAGCAGGAGAGTTACGCAGTGGAGAGTTAGGTTCTTGGATAAGTGGTGATGGCATATCCTCTTGTGGTGGTTGAATGGTGGCTGTTTCAGATTTTTGAGAGGGAGTAGGGGACTCTCGTATTTTTCTTTTCTTGGAGGCAGGGAGGTTTTCAAGTTTAAACTTCATCTGTTTAATATTTTTAATGGAAAAAGTGTTATTGAAATGAACACACGGTTCATCATCAAGTGGGACTTTGAAGAATTTGAAAACCTTAGTTAATAACATTCCATAGGGAGCAGACCTTGCCATCAAAGCATCATTCAACATAAACCAGAAAATTACATTTCCTAAGTGAAGAGGAGAGGCAGTCATTAAATGATGAATTATCATGATATCCAGTTCTGTGACTTTCTCAAAGCTGCCAGCTCGAGGTGTAATAGAGTGGACACATATGTTATGAAGGATACGGCAAATTGGACGGAGATTAGAAGCCACTAACGGTTTTGGAGATTTGATGAGAATGTTTTCAAGAACAGAGGTCCTGGTGATGAGACCTTTTGAATACCATCTTTCTGGTAAGTGGTCAGCTCCTTCATTACGTATGTCAAGAATTTGACATAATGTGGTTGGACTTATTTCCATATGAACACCTTTCAGTACCATACTAAAACTGGTGGAGTATTTTGAACCATTTGCAGCAGCATAGAATGCACGAACTAGGCGAGGATATTGAGGCTCACTGATTTTGAATAAAGAAGTCCATCCTAGTTGGTCAAACATTTCTTCCACATTGAATCCACCTTGTGTGATATCAGCCAGATCGATTTTCTTCCCATTTAAACAGATTTGCTTTGCCATTTTTGAACATAATTAGTTTCTAACTCAGCCGAATCGAACAAAGCGGTAATGTCACAGATTTTTACTGATGAAGATGAAGGTTTTGGAGTAACAGGTTTAACCTTTTTGGGAGCTGAGGCTTTGGGTGTGGATTTCCTAGTAGGCGGCTGTCGTGGAGGTTCAGAGGGTTGAGTTTCCTCTGAATCATCAGAGTGGATGACATAAACAGTATTGTCTTGAGGGATCGGCCTTTTTGATGAAACGGCCCCAGACATGATTCTGGAGGAGCGTCTGATCGGTGCTGAGAAGGATGATTTTTTCGATCGTTTAGGAGTGAACGAAGGAGAAGAGGAACTTTTGGAAGGCTGAGAAAAAAGAACGATGGACAGAGATGTTCCTTCAGATTGAGTTTCTTCATTATAGTCTGATTCTGTGCTTGAGTAAACATCTTGATTTTCTACTTCTTCTTCTTGATAAGAGATTTTTCGTTTTGCAGTTACTTTGGTTCGAGCCATTGAAGAAAAATGATGTGGGAAGCAACTGGGCAGAGAGATGGTTTGGAACGGATGAACGATGAGTGACACGGGATGGAGGATGGAAGTGTAAGAGAGAGAGAGAGAAGTGGAAGTCGTGCAGATGAGCGTGGGAGGAAACGTGTGAGAGAGCGTAAACATTAATTGCGTTGTATGCCTATGACCTAGCGTGATGATGATCTGAACGGCTGGGAACATGTAGCCGTTTCTGCATTTAATGCCCAGCGAGAATCACGGAGGCAGGCGCCACACGATTTGACCAATCAGATAGAGAGGCGCGTGCTCTCTTCCTAGGCTGGCAGGTCACGTGATATTACACCAATAAGGACATTCCGTCCTCTGGTGGTTTTGTTATCCTCACAGGTTTATACTTAAAAAGAATATTCATATTCAAATAAAACAGCAGATAATTTTGGGATTAATTTAAAAAATTTAAAATATAATAAAGGAACACACTCAAGATAAATCAATTAATTTCAGACAAATTAAGAATTGAGAGTTCCTCCAAGATCTTTTTGAACCTATCCTCTTGGAGAGGTTTGGTAAAAATATCTGCTAGTTGATTTTCAGTGTCAATAAAAATCAGTTCTAAATCCCCCTTTTTGCACATGATCTCTTATAAAATGATGTTTAATTTCAATGTGCTTAGATCTAGAATGTTGAATGGGATTTTTAGAAAGATTTATTGCACTTGTATTATCACAGAGGATGGGAATTTTTGTGTACCTTAGTGAATAATCCTCAAGTTGATTTTTGATCCAAAGTAGTTGTGAGCAACATTGAGCGGCTGATACATACTCTGCTTCAGTGGTTGAAAGAGCAATGGTACTTTGCTTTTTGCATGACCAACTTATTAGTGATTTTCCAAGAATTTGGCATGCACCACTTGTGCTTTTTCTTTCAACTTTGTCTCCCGCGTAGTCCGCATCACAATAGGCTTTAAGGTCAAGATTGGAACTCTTCTTGTACCATATTCCCAGATTTATAGTGCCAACAAGGTATCTAAAGATCCTTTTCACGGCGGTGAGATGAGATTCTTTAGGAGAGGATTGGAATCTTGCACAAAGACCGACTGCAAAGACTATGTCTGGTCTACTTGCTGTTAAATACAACAAGGATCCTATCATCCCTCTGTACTCCTTTTCAGAAATTGGAGTTCCTTCATCATCTTTGTGGAGGATGGAGGATGGGTGCATAGGAGTTCCCATACTCTTGGCTGAACTCATGTTGTATTTTTTGAGCAAATCCTTGATGTATTTTTCTTGTGATATAAAAATACCATCCTCTCGTTGTTTGATTTGTAGACCAAGGAAGAATTTCAATTCCCCCATCATACTCATCTCAAACTCACTTTGCATGAGATTTGAGAAATCTTTACACATCTTTTCATTTGTGGATCCAAATATAATGTCATCGACATATATTTGAACAATCAATAAATCCTTTTCAAGTGTCTTCTTGAAAAGAGTAGTATCAATTTGCCCTCTAATGAATCCATTTTCTTTCAGAAAAGAGCTTAACCTCTCATACCAAGCTCTAGGAGCTTGCTTTAAACCATAAAGAGCTTTTGAGAGTTTGAACACATGGTTTGGCCGCTTCTCATCCTCAAACCCAGGAGGTTGACGAACATATACTTCCTCATTTAAGAACCCATTCAAAAAGGCACTTTTCACATCCATTTGAAAAAGTTTAATACCTTTATGAGTAACATAAGCTAAGAGGATTCTTATAGCTTCAAGTCTTGCTACGGGTGCGAATGTCTCATCATAATCAATTCCTTCTTGTTGATTATACCCTTGAGCCACTAGTCTTGCTTTATTTCTAATGACTTCTCCATCCTCATTTAATTTGTTTCTAAATATCCATTTAGTCCCAATAATAGATTTGTCCAGAGGATGGGGTACAAGATTCCATACCTTGTTTCTTTCAAATTGAGAGAGTTCTTCCATCATAGCTTCAACCCATGATTTGTCACCAATAGCTTGATCAACCGTTTTGGGTTCAACTTGTGATATCATGGCCATGTTGTTAGTGCTTTCCCTTAGAGAATTTCTGGTTCTAACGCCATCCTCAGTATTTCCAATGATTAGATCTGGAGGATGATGTGTGACTGTTTTCCATCCTCTTGGAAGTTGCTGAGAGGTTGGGTCAGACTCATCCTCTCCGTGAGGACCGGGTACTTGAGATGTTGATTGTTCATCTTCTTCATTTTTATCCAACTTCTCTAAACACAAGTCATCAAACTCATCAAAAATAACATGCATGGATTCCTCCACAGTTTGAGTCCTAAGATTATATATTCTATAACCTTTTGACGTTGTGGAGTATCCTAGAAAAATTCCTTTATCAGATTTTGGATCAAACTTTCCCAAATTTTCTTTGTTATTTAGAATGTAGCAATAACACCCAAATATGTGAAAATAGGAAATATTTGGCTTTCTCCCCTTCCATAATTCATATGGAGTTTTGTTTAAAATTTAATGGATGTGCGATTAGAAACATAACAAGCGGTGTTGATGGCTTCGGCCCAAAAATATTTTTCAATGTTGGCTTCATTTAAAATAGTTCTAGCCATTTCATGTAAAGTTCTATTTTTCCTTTCAACAACCCCATTTTGTTGGGGAGTTCTTGGACAAGAAAAGTTGTGTGAAATACCATTTTCTTCACAAAGATTTTTAAAGGATTCATTTTCAAATTCTCCTCCATGGTCACTTCTTACCGAAATAATTTTTGATCCTTTTTCATTTTGAATCTTTTTGTAAAAATGGTGGAATGCCTCAAAGGCTTCATCTTTATGTTTTAAAAATAGAACCCAAGTAAAACGAGAAAAGTCATCAACAATCACAAAACCATATCTTTTTCCACTAAGACTTGGAGTTTTGATAGGACCAAAAAGATCAATGTGAATAAGTTCAAGAGGATGATTTGTTGAAACAAAGTTTTTAGAGTGAAAACTACTTTTAACTTGTTTTCCTTTTACACAAGCTTCACAAACATTGTCTTTATCAAAATTGATTTTTGGAAGACCTTTTACTAATTCTAAATTTGCTAATTTAGAAATAGTGTTTAAGCTTGTGTGACCCGCTCTTTTGTGCCAAATCCATTTATCTTTTTCAATAGATACAAAACAAGATTCAGTGGGTAAATCATCAAGATAAAGTTCATATAAATTCTTTTTTCTTAAACCGGAAAAGAAAACTCTACCCGAGGATGAGTGTTTAACCTCACATAGAGTAGGCTTAAAAATAACTTCAAAACCACTATCACATAATTGACTAATGCTTAGCAAGTTATGTTTTAAGCCATCCACATATTGAACATTTTCAATTTTTGCAGAATTATTCTTACCAATAATACCGGTACCTTTTATTTGAGCTTTATCATTATTACCAAATGTGACCGATCCTCCATCCTTTATTTCTAATGACATGAAGCAATGCTTATCTCCCGTCATATGCCTTGAGCAACCACTGTCCAAGTACCAAGGCTTTCTTTTGCTGATTAGAGGATGAACCTATTTTAGAGTTTAAAAGAGACTTAGGTACCCATATAGCTTTGGGTCCTTGTTGGTTAGTTTTTCCTCTTGAAAGGACATTTCTTTTATGATAGCAAATAGACTCATGGTGCCCATGTTTACCACAAAATAAGCAAGCTGCCTTTACATTATTAGCTTTCCTCCTAGCATGACAAATTTTGGAAGTATGCCCAAGTTTTTTGCAAAATGTGCATTTCGGCCTATCCTCTAGTTTTTTTGGCAAGAAAAAATTTCCATATAATTTTTGTTTTTGAGAACTTTTAAAACCAATACCCGCCTTGTCAAAAATTCCAGATTGAGATCCCATTATCTTTTGAAATGTTTCTGTAGATTTGACAAATTTGGAAATATCATTTTTTAGTTCCCTAACCTCAGTTTTCAAAAATTCCTTTTCTGCATCCTCGTCAGGAGGATGAGTTTCAACTATTTCCATGTTTAAAAATTTTTGTTTCTCAGAATTTTGAAATTGAGATTGCTGCAAATCTTGAATGATTTTAACATACTCATCATTCTTTTTCTTAAGCTCCTCATTTTGTCTCTTTATCTCAACAAGTTGGTTTTTTTGAAATATACATGTTTTAGATAAAGTGTTGGAGTCATTTAAGAGGCTATCAAATTCAATTTCTAATTCTTCACAATTAGGACATAGATTAGTGATACTTACCTTCTCAGTTTCTGATTTTGTCATGAGACATAGGTTGGCCTCTTCTTCCTTTTCTTGCTCCGAGGATGACTCGTCACTATCATCCCGAGTAATCATCATGGATTTGTTTTTGTATGGAAATTTTCTAGAGTTCCTTTTGTTGAGAGGACACTCAGTTTTGTAGTGTCCTATCTTGTTGCATCCATAACAAGTTATTTGACTTTTGTCAACTTTTTCTTTTTGAGGGGATCCTCTATTCTGTCCTCTTCTGTTTATCAACCTCTGTAGTCTTCTAGAAAGCAGCGCGAGTTCATCCTCATCCTCAGACAGAGGATACTCTGTGTTTTCCTTTGTTATGCCATCTTCATTCTTTTTGGAAGATGAACTTTCTGTTTGGATGGTTTTTAGAGCAACCATTCTTTCCTTTTTGATTGGTTTGTCCGCCAACAACAATGGTTCATGAGCTCTTAGAGTTCCAACCAAATCTTCTAATTTCATGTTGGTCAAATCTCTTGCTTCTGTAATGGCAGTTACCATTGGCCTCCATTCTTTTGGTAAACTTCTTAGGATTTTTCTTATCCTTTCATGAACGGAATATACCTTTCCAAGAGATCTCAAGTTGTTTAATATGATTGTTAACCTTGAGAACATTTCATCAATAGTTTCCTCCTCCTTCATTTCGAATAGTTCGAATTCTCTTACTCCCATATCTATCCGTGCTTCTTTTACATGGCTTGATCCTTCATGATGGATCCTTAGAGTATCCCAGAGTTCCTTTGCGTTTTTACACTCTTCAACTCTATCATATTCTTCCCTGCACAAAGCACACGTTAGAAATAAATGAGCTTTAGAGTTTAGGAGTACCTTTGCATTTTCATCCGCCGTCCATTGTGCTTGAGGTTTCTCATCGGAGTTTGCATCTGCGTTGTTGGTTCTAATGACATGATCTCCATTTTCCACCACAGACCACATGTTGTTGTCTTGTGATATGAGAAATAGCCTCATCTTACCTTTCCAGTGATAGTAATCTGTACCATCAAAGTAGGGAGGTCGGCTGGACGATCCTCCTTCAGGAATATACTTAGCTTTTGACATTTTTCTTTTTGGATCTTTTTCTCTTACACTGTTAGGTGTATTTTTTAGAGAACCTTGCTCTGATGCCAATTGATGTAGCTAAATATCACTAGAAGGGGGGTTGAATAGGGATTTTGCTGTTTAAAAATAATTTCTGAGTGTTTTAAAAACTATCTCTTTAGATCTAAGTTGAGCAAAAGAGTAGGAGTAGAATATGAGGGACACACACACAATTTTATACTGGTTCACCCAAAGATGGCTACGTCCAGTCCTCACACCCTTGTGAGATTTCACTAACTTTCAAACAGATCAATCCTCAACCTGAGGATGATTACAACCCGTGTATTCTTTAGCTTCACCAAGCTTACAATCAATTTCAGAATATTTCCAAGTGTAACTCACTAGGAAATTACAAAGTGATATGAGAGTGATTGATACTTAATACTTTCTCAAAGGATTTACAAAGATATAGTGTAGGATCAAAGAAAGTAAGAAGGAGGGTGTTTTTGCTCTTGATAGCTTTAAGATGCTTGATCTTTTTATGCAAGTGTGGTGTGTGTCTTCCATTGGAGAGCTTGCTTGCATTTTATAGAGCTCTAAACCCTTGATGACCGTTGGAGCTTGTTTCAAAACAATCCAAGTCTTTCATCATATTTACGGAATTGCCATTATAGCCATCCTCACAATTCTTGAAACTTGATCTTGAAAAGTCTTTGTCAATTCTCTTTTTCCAGCAATTTACAGCTGTTGTTTGACCATGTGAGCTGCAATTTTCGAAGACTTTAAGGTCTTGGTTGGTTTCACCTTTTGAGGTGATGTTGACAAGAGAGAGAAAGCTTTTGCCTTCACATGTGATCTTCTATTTTTGGCTTGTTTCAAGTTGCCTTTCTTCAACTTGACTTCTTCACATATATATTCATGCAAACACATTTAATAATCTGATTTTAGCCTTTGCACATGCTTGAAGAGTAGCTTTCACTTTTTCTGGCCTATCCTCGGCCTATGCTGCCATCCTCTACTTTCTAGATCTAGCTATATTCAACTTTTTTCTTTTGACCTTTTGACTCTTGATTTTAATGCTTTGTTTATTCAAGTTTGTCATGTTATGCATTTGAATAAACACATTTGTATTGATGATGGATCAGATTGTCCAGATCTGGAGTTTTTCCAAATTGCATGCCATCCTCACGATTAGCAATTTTCATCCTCACATTTGCAGCAAGTTCCATCCTCGCGTTTGCAGCAATTTCCATCCTCAGATTTCAAACATATTTTACTTCCTTTTTGCTTTAATGATTAACAACCTATCTTCTTGTATGAATACACTCAAGAACACATGTTAGTCATTAATCACAATCATAATCTTTAAGCAATTTTGTTATCATTAAAATCATTTGAGAGATTTTGTCTCAACAATCTCCCCCTTTTTGATGATGACAAAATTCTTTAGATTATGATTTTAAATAAGACAAAGATAAAATGTTTATGCTCCCCCTCAATCATATATGTAATAATTTTTAGAACTAAAAATCATTACTCCCCCTAAATGTATGCCAAGGTGTTGAGATAACATGATTTTAATCATACATAAAACATCATGATAATAAGATAATGATTTAAAGATTTGTTCAACACAGCATAAACATGTCAACATAACAATTCAACTTAACAAACATAAGCAGCACAATAATTCAAACTGTTTAGCATAAAACATCATTAACACAAAGCAACTAGATAATCAAAAAGCATAATCATTCTCCCCCTGAATTTGGCAGCAGCAAAAAGAAATAACCACATGGTTAATCAGATAGGGAAGGCTCGGCTGATGAGGATGAAGGTGATGGAACAACAGAGGAAGGCTGGGCTGGTAACTCAGGAGGATGATCTCCAGGAGCAATAGTGGGAGCCAAGTGTTTGGTAACCCATTCTAAAATGAGACCAAACTGAACCAAAGAGTTCTGAAAGTGAGTGAAGCTTTGAAGGATTTTCTTCTGATCCTTCCTAATCAATTTTAGCAGGTTCATTTGCTTCTGTTCCTTGTTGTCCTCAATCCTTGTGCTAGGAACCGAATCCTTAGGCTTATCATTTACACTGGAACTCTTATTCTGAGAGCTCCCAGCCTTGTCCTTCGAATGGTTATGAGTTGTGGCAGTGAAAAAGGATTCAAGAGAACTAAACCGACCTGTAACCTCAGGGAGAGGTTGGATGGGTTTTTCATGAGCTGCAACAGGAGAAATAGGAAGTTGTTGCGAAAGATCTGGTTGCAGAATCACATTTTCTTCCATTTGCATAGTTGAAGGAGAAGCCACAGGCATGTCCATAGGAGAGGGAGGATAAGACAGATTAAGATCAAAATAAAGTTCCTCACCATTTTCCATATTGTGACGAGGGGTTGGTGTAAAGGTATCCTTAGGGAGTGGATCGGCTTCATGAGAAGGAGTTGGATGGTGAATTGGTGAAGCTTGAGGAGAGGGTTGAACAGGTGAATCTGGAGCAGGAGAGTTACGCAGTGGAGAGTTAGGTTCTTGGATAAGTGGTGATGGCATATCCTCTTGTGGTGGTTGAATGGTGGCTGTTTCAGATTTTTGAGAGGGAGTAGGGGACTCTCGTATTTTTCTTTTCTTGGAGGCAGGGAGGTTTTCAAGTTTAAACTTCATCTGTTTAATATTTTTAATGGAAAAAGTGTTATTGAAATGAACACACGGTTCATCATCAAGTGGGACTTTGAAGAATTTGAAAACCTTAGTTAATAACATTCCATAGGGAGCAGACCTTGCCATCAAAGCATCATTCAACATAAACCAGAAAATTACATTTCCTAAGTGAAGAGGAGAGGCAGTCATTAAATGATGAATTATCATGATATCCAGTTCTGTGACTTTCTCAAAGCTGCCAGCTCGAGGTGTAATAGAGTGGACACATATGTTATGAAGGATACGGCAAATTGGACGGAGATTAGAAGCCACTAACGGTTTTGGAGATTTGATGAGAATGTTTTCAAGAACAGAGGTCCTGGTGATGAGACCTTTTGAATACCATCTTTCTGGTAAGTGGTCAGCTCCTTCATTACGTATGTCAAGAATTTGACATAATGTGGTTGGACTTATTTCCATATGAACACCTTTCAGTACCATACTAAAACTGGTGGAGTATTTTGAACCATTTGCAGCAGCATAGAATGCACGAACTAGGCGAGGATATTGAGGCTCACTGATTTTGAATAAAGAAGTCCATCCTAGTTGGTCAAACATTTCTTCCACATTGAATCCACCTTGTGTGATATCAGCCAGATCGATTTTCTTCCCATTTAAACAGATTTGCTTTGCCATTTTTGAACATAATTAGTTTCTAACTCAGCCGAATCGAACAAAGCGGTAATGTCACAGATTTTTACTGATGAAGATGAAGGTTTTGGAGTAACAGGTTTAACCTTTTTGGGAGCTGAGGCTTTGGGTGTGGATTTCCTAGTAGGCGGCTGTCGTGGAGGTTCAGAGGGTTGAGTTTCCTCTGAATCATCAGAGTGGATGACATAAACAGTATTGTCTTGAGGGATCGGCCTTTTTGATGAAACGGCCCCAGACATGATTCTGGAGGAGCGTCTGATCGGTGCTGAGAAGGATGATTTTTTCGATCGTTTAGGAGTGAACGAAGGAGAAGAGGAACTTTTGGAAGGCTGAGAAAAAAGAACGATGGACAGAGATGTTCCTTCAGATTGAGTTTCTTCATTATAGTCTGATTCTGTGCTTGAGTAAACATCTTGATTTTCTACTTCTTCTTCTTGATAAGAGATTTTTCGTTTTGCAGTTACTTTGGTTCGAGCCATTGAAGAAAAATGATGTGGGAAGCAACTGGGCAGAGAGATGGTTTGGAACGGATGAACGATGAGGATCACGGAGGCAGGAAGTGTAAGAGAGAGAGAGAGAAGTGGAAGTCGTGCAGATGAGCGTGGGAGGAAACGTGTGAGAGAGCGTAAACATTAATTGCGCTGTATGCCTATGACCTAGCGTGATGATGATCTGAACGGCTGGGAACATGTAGCCGTTTCTGCATTTAATGCCCAGCGAGAATCACGGAGGCAGGCGCCACACGATTTGACCAATCAGATAGAGAGGCGCGTGCTCTCTTCCTAGGCTGGCAGGTCACGTGATATTACACCAATAAGGACATTCCGTCCTCTGGTGGTTTTGTTATCCTCACAGGTTTATACTTAAAAAGAATATTCATATTCAAATAAAACAGCAGATAATTTTGGGATTAATTTAAAAAATTTAAAATATAATAAAGGAACACACTCAAGATAAATCAATTAATTTCAGACAAATTAAGAATTGAGAGTTCCTCCAAGATCTTTTTGAACCTATCCTCTTGGAGAGGTTTGGTAAAAATATCTGCTAGTTGATTTTCAGTGTCAATAAAAATCAGTTCTAAATCCCCCTTTTTGCACATGATCTCTTATAAAATGATGTTTAATTTCAATGTGCTTAGATCTAGAATGTTGAATGGGATTTTTAGAAAGATTTATTGCACTTGTATTATCACAGAGGATGGGAATTTTTGTGTACCTTAGTGAATAATCCTCAAGTTGATTTTTGATCCAAAGTAGTTGTGAGCAACATTGAGCGGCTGATACATACTCTGCTTCAGTGGTTGAAAGAGCAATGGTACTTTGCTTTTTGCATGACCAACTTATTAGTGATTTTCCAAGAATTTGGCATGCACCACTTGTGCTTTTTCTTTCAACTTTGTCTCCCGCGTAGTCCGCATCACAATAGGCTTT
>JBBPBR010000896.1:0-36900 GCA_037974775.1 Cicer pinnatifidum | reverse complement strand
TGTTCATATGGAAATAAGTCCAACCACATTATGTCAAATTCTTGACATACGTAATGAAGGAGCTGACCACTTACCAGAAAGATGGTACTCAAAAGGTCTCATCACCAGGACCTCTGTTCTTGAAAACATTCTCATCAAATCTCCAAAACCGTTAGTGGCTTCTAATCTCCGTCCAATTTGCCGTATCCTTCATAACATATGTGTCCACTCTATTACACCTCGAGCTGGCAGCTTTGAGAAAGTCACAGAACTGGATATCATGATAATTCATCATTTAATGACTGCCTCTCCTCTTCACTTAGGAAATGTAATTTTCTGGTTTATGTTGAATGCTGCTTTGATGGCAAGGTCTGCTCCCTATGGAATGTTATTAACTAAGGTTTTCAAATTCTTCAAAGTCCCACTTGATGATGAACTGTGTGTTCATTTCAATAACACCTTTTCTATTAAAAATATTAAACAGATGAAGTTTAAGCTTGAAAACCTCCCTGCCTCCAAGAAAAGAAAAACACGAGAGTCCCCTACTCCCTCTCAAAAATCTGAAACAGCCACCATTCAACCACCACAAGAGGATATGCCATCACCACTTATCCAAGAACCAAATTCTCCACTGCGTAACTCTCCTGCTCCAGATTCACCTGTTCAACCCTCTCCTCAAGCTTCACCAATTCACCATCCAACTCCTTCTCATGAAGCCGACCCACTCCCTAAGGATACCTTTACACCAACCCCTCGTCACAATATGGAAAATGGTGAGGAGCTTTATTTTGATCTTAATCTGTCTTATCCTCCCTCTCCTATGGACATGCCTGTGACTTCTCCTTCAACTATGCAAATGGAAGAAAATGTGATTCTGCAACCAGATCTTTCGCAACAACTTCCTATTTCTCCTGTTGCAGCTCATGAAAAACCCATCCAACCTCTCCCTGAGGTTACAGGTCGGTTTAGTTCTCTTGAATCCTTTTTCACTGCCACAACTCATAACCATTCGAAGGACAAGGCTGGGAGCTCTCAGAATAAGAGTTCCAGTGTAAATGATAAGCCTAAGGATTCGGTTCCTAGCATAAGGATTGAGGACAACAAGGAACAGAAGCAAATGAACCTGCTAAAATTGATTAGGAAGGATCAGAAGAAAATCCTTCAAAGCTTCACTCACTTTCAGAACTCTTTGGTTCAGTTTGGTCTCATTTTAGAATGGGTTACCAAACACTTGGCTCCCACTATTGCTCCTGGAGATCATCCTCCTGAGCTACCAGCCCAGCCTTCCTCTGTTGTTCCATCTCCTTCATCCTCATCAGCCGAGCCTTCCCTATCTGATTAACCATGTGGTTATTTCTTTTTGCTGCTGCCAAATTCAGGGGGAGAATGATTATGCTTTTTGATTATCTAGTTGCTTTGTGTTAATGATGTTTTGTGCTAAACTGGTTTGGATTATTGTGCTGCTTATGTTTGTTAAGTTGAATTGTTGTGTTGCCATGTTTATGTTGTGTTGAACAAATCTTTAAATCATTATCTTATTATCATGATGTTTTATGATTAAAATCATGTTATCTCAACACCTTGGCATACATTTAGGGGGAGTAATGATTTTTAGTTTTAAAAATTATTACACATATGATTGAGGGGGAGCATAAACATTATATCTTTGTCTTATTTAAAATCATAATCTAAAGAATTTTGTCATCATCAAAAAGGGGGAGATTGTTGAGACAAAATCTCTCAAATGATTTTAATGATAACAAAATTGCTTAAAGATTATGATTGTGATTAATGACTAACATGTGTTCTTGAGTGTATTCATACAAGAAGATAGGTTGTTAATCATTAAAGCAAAAAGGAAGTAAAATATATATTGCTGCAAACGCGAGGATGGAACTTGCTGCAAATGTGAGGATGAAAATTGCTAACCGTGAGGATGGCATGCAATTTGGAAAACCTCCAGATCTGGACAATCTGATCCATCATCAATACAAATGTGTTTATTCAAATGCATAACATGACAAACTTGAATAAACAAAGCATTAAAATCAAGAGTCAAAAGGTCAAAGGAAAAAGTTGAATATAGCTAGATCTAGAAAGTAGAGGATGGCAGCATAGGCCGAGGATAGGCCAGAAAAAGTGAAAGCTACTCTTCAAGCATGTGCAAAGGCTAAAATCAGATTATCAAATGTGTTTGCATGAATATATATATGAAGAAGTCAAGTTGAAGAAAGGCAACTTGAAACAAGCCAAAAATAGAAGATCACATGTGAAGGCAAAAGCTTTCTCTCTCTTGTCAACATCACCTCAAAAGGTGAAACCAACCAAGACCTTAAAGTCTTCGAAAATTGCAGCTCACATGGTCAAACAACAGCTGTAAATTGCTGGAAAAAGAGAATTGACAAGGACTTGTCAAGATCAAGTTTCAAGAATTGTGAGGATGGCTATAATGGCAATTCCGTAAATATGATGAAAGACTTGGATTGTTTTGAAACAAGCTCCAACGGTCATCAAGGGTTTAGATCTCTATAAAATGCAAGCAAGCTCTCCAATGGAAGACACACACCACACTTGCATAAAAAGATCAAGCATCTTAAAGCTATCAAGAGCAAAAACACCATCCTTCTTACTTTCTTTGATCCTACACTATATCTTTGTAAATCCTTTGAGAAAGTATTAAGTATCAATCACTCTCATATCACTTTGTAATTTCCTAGTGAGTTACACTTGGAAATATTCGGAAATTGATTGTAAGCTTGGTGAAGCTAAAGAATACACGGGTTGTAATCAATCCTCGGGTTGAGGATTGATCTGTTTGAAAGTTAGTGAAATCTCACAAGGGTGTGAGGACTGGACGTAGCCATCTTTGGGTGAACCAGTATAAAATTGTGTGTGTGTCCCTCATATTCTACTCCTACTCTTTTGCTCAACTTAGATCTAAAGATTTGAAAAATCCCATCCTCGAGCTACCCATCCTCAGCGAGAGGATAGTTTTTAAAACACTCAGAAATTATTTTTAAACAGCAAAATCCCTATTCAACCCCCCTTCTAGTGATATTTAGCTACATCATCTTGTGCATCCAATAGGTGTGTTTGTGTCATTGGATGATCAATTAGGTCATTTTCGTCCTCCCTAGGCATATTCTTGTCCAATTCGGGTTTTTAACCAATCTTGTTCATCCAATAGGTGTGGTTGTGTTATTGGATGATCAATTAGGTCATTTTCGTCCTCCCTAGGCTTATTCTTGTCCAATTAGGGTTTTTAACCAATCTTGTGTATCCAATAAGTTCATTAGTGTCATTGGATGATCAATTAGGTCATTTTTGTCCTCCCTAGGCATGTTCTTGTCCAACTAGGGTTTTTAACCAATCTTGTGCATCCAATAGGTGTGTTTGTGTCATTGGATGATCAGATAGGTCATTTTCGTCCTCCCTAGGCTTATTCTTGTCCAATTAGAGTTTTTAACCAATCTAGTGCATCCAATAAGTTGAGTTGTGTCATTGGATTAACATTTAGGTCATTTTCGTTCTCCCTAGGCTTATTCTTGTCCAATTAGGGTTTTTAACAAATCTTGTGCATCCAATAAGTTCATTTGTGTCATTGGATTAACATTTAGGTCATATCCGTCCTCCCTATGCATATTCTTGTCCAATTAGGGTTTTTAACCAATCTTGTGCCTCCAATAGGTGTGTTTGTGTCATTGGATGATCAATTAGGTCATTTTCGTCCTCCATAGGCTTATTCTTGTCCAATTAGGGTTTTTAACCAATCTTGTGCATCCAATAAGTTGAGTTGTGTCATTGGATTAACATTTAGGTCATTTTCGTTCTCCCTAAGCTTATTCTTGTCCAATTAGGGTTTTTAACCAATCTTATGCATCCAATAACTTTGTTTGTGTCATTGAATTAATATTTAGGTCATTTTCGTCCTCCCTAGCCATATTCTTGTACAATTAGGGTTTTTAACCAATCTTGTGCTTCCAATAGGTGTGTTTGTGTCATTGGATGATCAATTAGGTCATTTTCGTCCTCCCTAGGCTTATTCTTGTCCAATTAGGGTTTTTAACCAATCTTGTGCATCCAACAAGTTTATTTATGTCATTGAATTAATATTTAGGTCATTTTCGTCCTCCCTAGGCATATTCTTGTCGAATTAGGGTTTTTGACCAATCTTGTGCATCCAATAGGTGTGTTTGTGTCATTGGATGATCAATTAGGTCATTTTCGTCCTCCCTAGGCATATTCTTGTCCAATTAGGGTTTTTAACCAATCTTGTGCATCCAATAGGTGTGTTTGTGTCATTGGATGATCAATTAGGTCATTTTCGTCCTCTTTAGGCATATTCTTGTCCAATTAGGGTTTTTAACGAATCTGATGCATCCAATTGGTGTGTTTGTGTCATTGGATGATCAATTAGGTCATTTTCGTCCTCCCTAGGCTTATTCTTGTCCAATTAGGGTTTTTAACCAATCTTGTGCATCCAATAAGTTGAGTTGTGTCATTGGATTAACATTTAGGTCATTTTCATTCTCCCTAGGATTATTCTTGTCCAATTAGGATTTTTAACCAATCTTGTGCATCCAATAAGTTCATTTGTGTCATTGGATTAACATTTAGGTCATTTTCGTCCTCCCTAGGCATATTCTTGTCCAATTAGGGTTTTTAACCAATCTTGTGCATCCAATAAGTTCATTTGTGTCATTGGATTAACAGTTAGGTCATTTTCGTCCTCCCTAGGCATATTCTTGTCCAATTAGGGTTTTTAACCAATCTTGTGCTTCCAATAGGTGTGTTTGTGTCATTGGATGATCAATTAGGTCATTTTCGTCCTCCATAGGCTTATTCTTGTCCAATTAGGGTTTTTAACTAATCTTTTGCATCCAATAAGTTCATTTGTGTCATTGGATTAACAGTTAGGTCATTTTCGTCCTCCCTAGGCATATTCTTGTCCAATTAGGGTTTTTAACCAATCTTGTGCTTCCAATAGGTGTGTTTGTGTCATTGGATGATCAATTAGGTCATTTTCGTCCTCCATAGGCTTATTCTTGTCCAATTAGGGTTTTTAACTAATCTTGTGCATCCAATAAGTTCATTTGTGTCATTGGATGATCAATTAGGTCATTTTTGTCCTCCCTAGGCATATTCTTGTCCAACTAGGGTTTTAAACCAATCTTGTGCATCTAATAGGTGTTTTTGTGTCATTGGATGATCAATTAGATCATTTTCGTCCTCCCTAGGCTTATTCTTGTCCAATTAGGGTTTTTAACCAATCTTGTGCATCCAATAGGTGTGTTTGTGTCATTGGATGATCAATTAGGTCATTTTCGTCCTCCCTAGGCTTATTCTTGTCCAATTAGGGTTTTTAACCAATCTTGTGCATCCAATAACTTTGTTTGTGTCATTGAATTAATATTTAGGTCATTTTCGTCCTCCCTAGGCATATTCTTGTCCAATTAGGGTTTTTAACCAATCTTGTGCATCCAATAGGTGTGTTTGTGTCATTGGATGATCAATTAGGTCATTTTCGTTCCCCCTAGGCTTATTCTTGTCCAATTAGGGTTTTTCACCAATCTTGTGCATCCAATAACTTTGTTTGTGTCATTGAATTAATATTTAGGTCATTTTCGTCCTCCCTAGGCATATTCTTGTCCAATTAGGGTTTTTAACCAATCTTGTGCATCCAATAGGTGTGTTTGTGTCATTGGATGATCAATTAGGTCATTTTCGTCCTCCCTAGGCTTATTCTTGTCCAATTAGGGTTTTTAACCAATCTTGTGCATCCAATAACTTTGTTTGTGTCATTGAATTAATATTTAGGTCATTTTCGTCCTCCCTAGGCATATTCTTGTCCAATTAGGGTTTTTAACCAATCTTGTGCATCCAATAAGTTGAGTTGTGTCATTGGATTAACATTTAGGTCATTTTCGTTCTCCCTAGGCTTATTCTTGTCCAATTAGGGTTTCTAACCAATCTTGTGCATCCGATAAGTTTGTTTGTGTCATTGAATTAATATTTAGGTCATTTTCGTCCTCCCTAGGCATATTCTTGTCCAATTAGGGTTTTTAACCAATCTTGTGCATCCAATAGGTGTGTTTGTGTCATTGGATGATCAATTAGGTCATTTTGGTCCTCCCTAGGCATATTCTTGTCCAACTAGGGTTTTAAACCAATCTTGTGCTTCCAATAGGTGTGTTTGTGTCATTGGATGATCAATTAGGTCATTTTCGTCCTCCCTAGGCTTATTCTTGTCCAATTAGGGTTTTTAACCAATCTTGTGCATCCAATAAGTTCATTTGTGTGATTGGATTAACATCTAGGTCATATTCGTCCTCCCTAGGCATATTCTTGTCCAATTAGGGTTTTAAACCAATCTTGTGCATCTAATAGGTGTGTTTGTGTCATTGGATGATCAATTAGGTCATTTTCGTCCTCCCTAGGCTTATTCTTGTCCAATTAGGGTTTTTAACCAATCTTGTGCTTCCAATAGGTGTGTTTGTGTCATTGGATGATCAATTAGGTCATTTTCGTCCTCCCTAGGCTTATTCTTGTCCAATTAGGGTTTTTAACCAATCTTGTGCAACCAATAAGTTGAGTTGTGTCATTGGATTAACATTTAGGTCATTTTCGTTCTCCCTAGGCTTATTCTTGTCCAATTAGGGTTTTTAACCAATCTTGTGCATCCAATAGGTGTGTTTGTGTCATTGGATGATCAATTAGGTTATTTTCATCCTCCCTAGGCTTATTCTTGTCCAATTAGGGTTTTTAACCAATCTTGTGCATCCAATAAGTTGAGTTGTTTCATTGAATTAATATTTAGGTCATTTTCATCCTCCCTAGGCATATTCTTGTCCAATTAGGGTTTTTAACCAATCTTGTGCATCCAATAGGTGTATTTGTGTCATTGGATGATCAATTAGGTCATTTTCATCCTCCCTAGGCATATTCTTGTCCAATTAGGGTTTTTAACCAATCTTGTGCATCCAATAAATTCATTTGTGTCATTGGATTAACATTTAGGTCATTTTCGTCCTCCCTAGGCATATTCTTGTCCAATTAGGGTTTTTAACCAATCTTGTGCATCCAATAAGTTCATTTGTGTCATTGGATTAACATTTAGGTCATTTTCGTCCTCCATAGGCATATTCTTGTCCAATTAGGGTTTTTAACCAATCTTGTGTATCCAATAGGTGTGTTTGTGTCATTGGATGATCAATTAGGTCATTTTCGTCCTCCCTAGGCTTATTCTTGTACAATTAGGGTTTTTAACCAATCTTGTGCATCCAATAGGTGTGTTTGTGTCATTGGATGATCAATTAGGTCATTTTCGTCCTCCCTAGGCTTATTCTTGTCCAATTAGGGTTTTTAACCAATCTTGTGCATCCAATAACTTTGTTTGTGTCATTGAATTAATATTTAGGTCATTTTCGTCCTCCCTAGGCATATTCTTGTCCAATTAAGGTTTTTAACCAATCTTGTGCGTCCAATATGTTCATTTGTGTCATTGGATTAACAATTAGGTCATTTTTGTCCTCCCTAAGCATATTCTTGTCCAATTAGGGTTTTTAACCAATCTTGTGCATCCAATAGGTGTGTTTGTGTCATTGGATGATCAATTAGGTCATTTTCGTCCTCCTTATGCTTATTCTTGTCCAGTTAGGGTTTTTAACCAATCTTGTGCATCCAATAAGTTTGTTTGTTTCATTGAATTAATATTTAGGTCATTTTCGTCCTCCCTAGGCTTATTCTTGTCCAATTAGGGTTTTTAACCAATCTTGTGCATCCAATAACTTTGTTTGTGTCATTGAATTAATATTTAGGTCATTTTCGTCCTCCCTAGGCATATTCTTGTCCAATTAGGGTTTTTAACCAATCTTGTGCAGCCAATAGGTGTGTTTGTGTCATTGGATGATCAATTAGGTCATTTTCGTCCTCCCTAGGCTTATTCTTGTCCAATTTGGGTTTTTAACCAATCTTGTGCATCCAATAAGTTCATTTGTGTCATTGGATTAACATTTAGGTCATTTTCGTCCTGCCTAGGCATATTCTTGTCCAATTAGGGTTTTTAACCAATCTTGTGCTTCCAATAGGTGTGTTTGTGTCATTGGATGATCAATTAGGTCATTTTCGTCCTCCCTAGGCTTATTCTTGTCCAATTAGGGTTTTTAACCAATCTTGTGCATCCAACAAGTTTATTTATGTCATTGAATTAATATTTAGGTCATTTTCGTCCTCCCTAGGCATATTCTTGTCGAATTAGGGTTTTTGACCAATCTTGTGCATCCAATAGGTGTGTTTGTGTCATTGGATGATCAATTAGGTCATTTTCGTCCTCCCTAGGCATATTCTTGTCCAATTAGGGTTTTTAACCAATCTTGTGCATCCAATAGGTGTGTTTGTGGCAGTGGATGATCAATTAGGTCATTTTCGTCCTCCCTTGGCTTATTCTTGTCCAATTAGGGTTTTAAACTAATCTTGTGCATCCAATAAGTTCATTTGTGTCATTGGATGATCAATTAGGTCATTTTCGTCCTCCCTAGGCATATTCTTGTCCAACTAGGGTTTTAAACCAATCTTGTGCATCTAATAGGTGTGTTTGTGTCATTGGATGATCAATTAGGTCATTTTCGTCCTCCCTAGGCATATTCTTGTCCAATTAGGGTTTTTAACCAATCTTGTGCATCCAATAGGTGTGTTTGTGTCATTGGATGATCAATTAGGTCATTTTCGTCCTCCCTAGGCTTATTCTTGTCCAATTAGGGTTTTTAACCAATCTTGGGCATCCGATAAGTTTGTTTGTGTCATTGAATTAATATTTAGGTCATTTTCGTCCTCCCTAGGCATATTCTTGTCCAATTAGGGTTTTTAACCAATCTTGTGCATCAAATAGGTGTGTTTGTGTCATTGGATAATCAATTAGGTCATTTTCGTCCTCCCTAGGCTTATTCTTGTCCAATTAGGGTTTTTAACCAATCTTGTTCATCCAATATGTTTGTTTGTGTCATTGGATGATCAATTAGGTCATTTTCGTCCTCCCTAGGCATATTCTTGTCCAATTAGGGTTTTTAACCAATCTTGTGCATCCAATAGGTGTGTTTGTGTCATTGGATGATCAATTAGGTCATTTTCGTCCTCCCTAGGCTTATTCTTGTCCAATTAGGGTTTTTAACCAATCTTGTGCATCTAATAGGTGTGTTTTTGTCATTGGATGATCAATTAGGTCATTTTCGTCCTTCCTAGGCTTATTCTTGTCCAATTAGGGTTTTTAACCAATTTTGTGCATCCGATAAGTTTGTTTGTGTCATTGAATTAATATTTAGGTCATTTTCGTCTTCCCTAGGCATATTCTTGTCCAATTAGGGTTTTTAACCAATCTTGTTCATCCAATATGTTTGTTTGTGTCATTGGATGATCAATTAGGTCATTTTCGTCCTCCCTAGGCATATTCTTGTCCAATTAGGGTTTTTAACCAATCTTGTGCATCCAATAGGTGTGTTTGTGTCATTGGATGATCAATTAGGTCATTTTCGTCCTCCCTAGGCTTATTCTTGTCCAATTAGGGTTTTTAACCAATCTTGTGCATCCAATAACTTTGTTTGTGTCGTTGAATTAATATTTAGGTCATTTTCGTCCTCATTAGGCATATTCTTGTCCAATTAGGGTTTTTAACCAATCTTGTGCATCCAATAGGTGTGTTTGTGTCATTGGATGATCAATTAGGTCATTTTCGTCCTCCCTAGGCTTATTCTTGTCCAATTAGGGTTTTTAACCAATCTTGTGCATCCAATAACTTTGTTTGTGTCATTGAATTAATATTTAGGTCATTTTCGTCCTCCCTAGGCATATTCTTGTCCAATTAGGGTTTTTAACCAATCTTGTGCATCCAATAGGTGTGTTTGTGTCATTGGATGATCAATTAGGTCATTTTCGTTCCCCCTAGGCTTATTCTTGTCCAATTAGGGTTTTTCACCAATCTTGTGCATCCAATAACTTTGTTTGTGTCATTGAATTAATATTTAGGTCATTTTCGTCCTCCCTAGGCATATTCTTGTCCAATTAGGGTTTTTAACCAATCTTGTGCATCCAATAGGTGTGTTTGTGTCATTGGATGATCAATTAGGTCATTTTCGTCCTCCCTAGGCTTATTCTTGTCCAATTAGGGTTTTTAACCAATCTTGTGCATCCAATAACTTTGTTTGTGTCATTGAATTAATATTTAGGTCATTTTCGTCCTCCCTAGGCATATTCTTGTCCAATTAGGGTTTTTAACCAATCTTGTGCATCCAATAGGTGTGTTTGTGTCATTGGATGATCAATTAGGTCATTTTCGTCCTCCCTAGGCTTATTCTTGTCCAATTAGGGTTTTTAACCAATCTTGTTCATCCAATAGGTGTGTTTGTGTCAATGGATGATCAATTAGGTCGTTTTCGTCGTCCCTAGGCTTATTCATGTCCAATTAGGGTTTTTAACCAATCTTGTGCATCCAATAGGTGTGTTTGTGTCATTGGATGATCAATTAGGTCATTTTCGTCCTACCTAGACTTATTCTTGTCAAATTAGGGTTTTTAATCAATCTTGTGCATCCAATAACTTTGTTTGTGTCATTGAATTAATATTTAGGTCATTTTCGTCCTCCCTAGGCATATTCTTGTCCAATTAGGGTTTTTAACCAATCTTGTGCATCCAATAGGTGTGTTTGTGTCATTGGATGATCAATTAGGTCATTTTCGTCCTCCCTAGGCTTATTCTTGTCCAATTAGGGTTTTTAACCAATCTTGTGCATCCAATAAGTTCATTTGTGTCATTGGATGATCAATTAGGTCATTTTCGTCCTCCCTATGCATATTCTTGTCCAACTAGGTTTTTAAACCAATCTTGTGCATCCAATAGGTGTGTTTGTGTCATTGGATGATCAATTAGGTCATTTTCTTCCTCCCTAGGCTTATTCTTGTCCAATTAGGGTTTTTAACCAATCTTGTGCATCCAATAACTTTGTTTGTGTCATTGAATTAATATTTAGGTCATTTTCATCCTCCCTAGGCATATTCTTGTCCAATTAGGGTTTTTAACCAATCTTGTGCATCCAATAGGTGTGTTTGTGTCATTGGATGATCAATTAGGTTATTTTCGTCCTCCCTAGGCATATTCTTGTCCAATTAGGGTTTTTAACCAATCTTGTGCATCCAATAAGTTTGTTTGTTTCATTGGATTAACATTTAGGTCATTTTCGTCCTCCCTAGGCTTATTCTTGTCCAATTAGGGTTTTTAACCAATCTTGTGCTTCCAATAGGTGTGTTTGTGTCATTGGATGATCAATTAGGTCATTTTCGTCCTCCGTAGGCTTATTCTTGTCTAATTAGGGTTTTTAACCAATCTTGTGCATCCAATAAGTTCATTTATGTCATTGGATGATCAATTAGGTCATTTTCGTCCTCCCTAGGTATATTCTTGTCCAACTAGGGTTTTTAACCAATCTTGTGCATCCAATAGGTGTGTTTGTGTCTTTGGATGATCAATTGGGTCATTTTCGTCCTCCTTAAGCTTATTCTTGTCCAATTAGGGTTTTTAACGAATCTTGTGCATCCAATAGGTGTGTTTGTGTCATTGGATGATCAATTAGGTCATTTTCGTCCTCCCTAGGCTTATTCTTGTCCAATTAGGGTTTTTAACCAATCTTGTGCATCCAATAAGTTCATTTGTGTCATTGGATGATCAATTAGGTCATTTTCGTCCTCCCTATGCATATTCCCTTCCAATTAGGGTTTTTAACCAATCTTGTGCTTCCAATAGGTGTGTTTGTGTCATTGGATGATCAATTAGGTCATTTTCGTCCTCCCTAGGCTTATTCTTGTCCAATTAGGGTTTTTAACCAATCTTGTGCATCCAACAAGTTTATTTATGTCATTGAATTAATATTTAGGTCATTTTCGTCCTCCCTAGGCATATTCTTGTCGAATTAGGGTTTTTGACCAATCTTGTGCATCCAATAGGTGTGTTTGTGTCATTGGATGATCAATTAGGTCATTTTCGTCCTCCCTAGGCATATTCTTGTCCAATTAGGGTTTTTAACCAATCTTGTGCATCCAATAGGTGTGTTTGTGGCAATGGCTGATCAATTAGGTCATTTTCGTCCTCCCTAAGCTTATTCTTGTCCAATTAGGGTTTTAAACCAATCTAGTGCATCCAATAGGTGTGTTTTTGTCATTGGATGACCAATTAGGTCATTTTCGTCCTCCCTAGGCTTATTCTTCCCCAATTAGGGTTTTTAACCAATCTTGTGCATCCAATAAGTTCATTTGTGTCATTGGATTAACATTTAGGTCATTTTCGTCCTCCCTAGGCATATTCTTGTCCAATTAGGGTTTTTAACCAATCTTGTGCTTCCAATAGGTGTGTTTGTGTCATTGGATGATCACTTAGGTCATTTTCGTCCTCACTAGGCTTATTCTTGTCCAATTAGGGTTTTCAACCAATCTTGTGCATCCAATAGGTGTGTTTGTGTCATTGGATGATCAATTAGGTCATTTTCGTCCTCCCTAAGCTTATTCTTGTCCAATTAGGGTTTTTAACCAATCTTGTGCATCCAATAGGTGTGTTTGTGTCATTGGATGATCAATTAGGTCGTTTTCGTCGTCCCTAGGCTTATTCTTGTCCAATTAGGGTTTTTAACCAATCTTGTGCATCCAATAGGTGTGTTTGTGTCATTGGATGATCAATTAGGTTATTTTCGTCCTTCCTAGGCTTACTCTTGTCCAATTTGGGTTTTTAACCAATGTTGTGCATCCAATAAGTTCATTTGTGTCATTGGATTAACATTTAGGTCATTTTCGTCCTCCCTAGGCATATTCTTGTCCAATTAGGGTTTTTAACCAATCTTGTGCATCCAATAGGTGTGTTTGTGTCATTGGATGATCAATTAGGTCATTTTCGTCCTCCCTAGGCTTATTCTTGTCCAATTAGGGTTTTTAACCAATCTTGTGCATCCAATAACTTTGTTTGTGTCATTGAATTAATATTTAGGTCATTTTCGTCCTCCCTAGGCATATTCTTGTCCAATTAGGCTTTTTAACCAATCTTGTGCATCCAATAGGTGTGTTTGTGTCATTGGATGATCAATTAGGTCATTTTCGTGCTCCTTAGGCTTATTCTTGTCCAATTAGGGTTTTTAACCAATCTTGTGCATCCAATAACTTTGTTTGTGTCATTGAATTAATATTTAGGTCATTTTCGTCCTCCCTAGGCATATTCTTGTCCAATTAGGGTTTTTAACCAATCTTGTGCTTCCAATAAGTGTGTTTGTGTCATTGGATGATCAATTAGGTCATTTTCGTCCTCCCTAGGCTTATTCTTGTCCAATTAGGGTTTTTAACCAATCTTGTGCATCCAATAACTTTGTTTGTGTCATTGAATTAATATTTAGGTCATTTTCATCCTCCCTAGGCATATTCTTGTCCAGTTAGGGTGTTTAACCAATCTTGTGCATCCAATAGGTGTGTTTGTGTCATTGGATGATCAATTAGGTCATTTTCGCCCTCCCTAGGCTTATTCTTGTCCAATTAGGGTTTTTAACCAATCTTGTGCATCCAATAAGTTCATTTGTGTCATTGGATTAACATTTAGGTCATTTTCGTCCTCCCTAGGCATATTCTTGTCCAATTAGGGTTTTTAACCAATCTTGTGCTTCCAATAGGTCTGTTTGTGTCATTGGATGATCAATTAGGTCATTTTCGTCCTCCCCAGGCTTATTCTTGTCCAATTAGGGTTTTTAACCAATCTTGTGCATCCAACAAGTTTGTTTATGTCATTGAATTAATATTTAGGTCATTTTCGTCCTCCGTAGGCATATTCTTGTCCAATTAGGGTTTTTAACCAATCTTGTGCATCCAATAGGTGTGTTTGTGTCATTGACAGATCAATTAGGTCATTTTCGCCCTCCCTAGGCTTATTCTTGTCCAATTAGGGTTTTTAACCAATCTTGTGCATCCAATAAGTTCATTTGTGTCATTGGATTAACATTTAGGTCATTTTCGTCCTCCCTAGGCATATTCTTGTCCAATTAGGGTTTTTAACCAATCTTGTGCTTACAATAGGTGTGTTTGTGTCATTGGATGATCAATTAGGTTATTTTCGTCCTCCCTAGGCTTATTCTTGTCCAATTAGGGTTTTTAACCAATCTTGTGCATCCAATAGGTGTGTTTGTGTCATTGGATGATCAATTAGGATATTTTCATCCTCCCTAGGCTTATTCTTGTCCAGTTAGGGTTTTTAACCAATCTTGTGCATCCAATAAGTTGAGTTGTGTCATTGGATTAACATTTAGGTCATTTTCGTTCTCCCTAGGCTTATTCTTGTCCAATTAGGGTTTTTAACCAATCTTGTGCATCCAATAAGTTCATTTGTGTTATTGGATTAACATCTAGGTCATATTCGTCCTCCCTAGGCATATTCTTGTCCAATTAGGGTTTTAAACCAATCTTGTGCATCTAATAGGTGTGTTTGTGTCATTGGATGATCAATTAGGTCATTTTCGTCCTCCCTAGGCTTATTCTTGTCCAATTAGGGTTTTTAACCAATCTTGTGCTTCCAATAGGTGTGTTTGTGTCATTGGATGATCAATTAGGTCATTTTCGTCCTCCCTAGGCTTATTCTTGTCCAATTAGGGTTTTTAACCAATCTTGTGCATCCAATAGGTGTGTTTGTGTCATTGGATGATCAATTAGGTCATTTTCATCCTCCCTAGACTTATTCTTGTCCAATTAGGGTTTTTAACCAAACTTGTGCATCCAATAAGTTTGTTTGTGTCATTGAATTAATATTTAGGCCATTTTCGTCCTCCCTAGGCATATTCTGGTCCAATTAGGGTTTTTAACCAATCTTGTGCATCCAATAGGTGTGTTTGTGTCATTGGATGATCAATTAGGTCATTTTCGTCCTGCCTAGGCTTATTCTTGTCCAATTAGGGTTTTTAACCAATCTTGTGCATCCAATAACTTTGTTTGTGTCATTGAATTAATATTTAGGTCATTTTCCTCCTCCCTAGGCATATTCTTGTCCAATTAGGGTTTTTAACCAATTTTATGCATCCTATAGGTGTGTTTGTGTCATTGGATGATCAATTTGGTCATTTTCGTCCTCCCTAGGCTTATTCTTGTCCAATTAGGGTTTTTAATCAATCTTGTGCATCCAATAAGTTCATTTGTGTCATTGGATTAACATTTAGGTCATTTTCGTCCTCCCTAGGCATATTCTTGTCCAATTAGGGTTTTTAACCAATCTTGTGCTTCCAATAGGTGTGTTTGTGTCATTGGATGATCAATTAGGTCATTTTCTTCCTCCCTAGGCTTATTCTTGTCCAATTAGGGTTTTTAATCAATCTTGTGCATCCAATAAGTTCATTTGTGTCATTGGATTAACATTTAGGTCATTTTCGTCCTCCCTAGGCATATTCTTGTCCAATTAGGGTTTTTAACCAATCTTGTGCTTCCAATAGGTGTGATTGTGTCATTGGATGATCAATTAGGTCATTTTCGTCCTCCCAAGGCTTATTCTTGTCCAATTAGGGTTTTTAATCAATCTTGTGCATCCAATAAGTTCATTTGTGTCATTGGATTAACATTTAGGTCATTTTCGTCCTCCCTAGGCATATTCTTGTCCAATTAGGGTTTTTAACCAATCTTGTGCTTCCAATAGGTGTGTTTGTGTCATTGGATGATCAATTAGGTCATTTTCGTCCTCCCTAGGCTTATTCTTGTCCCATTAGGGTTTTTAACCAATCTTGTGCATCCAATAAGTTCATTTGTGTCATTGGATGATCAATTAGGTCATTTTCATCCTCCCTAGGTATATTCTTGTCCAAATAGGGTTTTTAACCAATCTTGTGCATCCAATAGATGTGTTTGGGTCTTTGGATGATCAATTAGGTCATTTTCGTCCTCCCTAGGCTTATTCTTGTCCAATTAGGGTTTTTAACCAATCTTGTGCATCCAATAGGTGTGTTTGTGTCATTGGATGATCAATTAGGTCATTTTCGTCCTCCCTAGGCTTATTCTTGTCCAATTAGGGTTTTTAACCAATCTTGTGCATCCAATAGGTGTGTTTGTGTCATTGGATGATCAATTAGGTCATATTCGTCCTCCCAAGGCTTATTCTTGTCCAATTAGGGTTTTTAACCAATCTTGTGCATCCAATAAGTTTGTTTGTGTCATTGAATTAATATTTAGGTCATTTTCGTCCTCCCTAGGCATATTCTTGTCCAATTAGGGTTTTTAGCCAATCTTGTGCATCCAATAGGTGAGTTTGTGTCATTGGATGATTAATTAGGTCATTTTCGTCCTCCCTAGGCTTATTCTTGTCCAATTAGGGTTTTTAACCAATCTTGTGCATCCAATAGGTGTGTTTGTGTCATTGGATGATCAATTAGGTCATTTTCGTCCTCCTTAGGCTTATTCTTGTCCAATTAGGGTTTTTAACCAATCTTGTGCATCCAATAAGTTGAGTTGTGTCATTGGATTAGCATTTAGGTCATTTTCGTCCTCCCTAGGCTTATTCTTGTCCAATTAGGGTTTTTAACCAATCTTGTGCATCCAATAAGTTCATTTGTGTCATTGGATTAACATTTAGGTCATTTTCGTCCTCCCTAGGCATATTCTTGTCCAATTAGGGTTTTTAACTAATCTTGTGAATCCAATATGTGTGTTTGTGTCGTTGGATGATCAATTAGGTCATTTTCGTCCTCCCTAGGCTTATTCTTGTCCAATTAGGGTTTTTAACCAATCTTGTGCATCCAATAAGTTCATTTGTGTCATTGGATGATCAATTAGGTCATTTTCGTCCTCCCTAGGCATATTCTTGTCCAATTAGGGTTTTTAACCAATCTTGTGCATCCAATAAGTTCATTTGTGTCATTGGATGATGAATTAGGTCATTTTCGTCCTCCCTAGGCTTATTCTTGTCCAATTAGGGTTTTTAACCAATCTTGTGCATCCAATAACTTTGTTTGTGTCATTGAATTAATATTTAGGTCATTTTCGTCCTCCCTAGGCATATTCTTGTCCAATTAGGGTTTTTAACCAATCTTGTGCTTCCAATTGGTGTGTTTGTGTCATTGGATGATCAATTAGGTCATTTTCGTCCTCCCTAGGCTTATTCTTGTCCAATTAGGGTTTTTAACCAATCTTGTGCATCCAATAAGTTCATTTGTGTCATTGAATTAATATTTAGGTCATTTTCGTCTTCCCTAGGCATATTCTTGTCCAATTAGGGTTTTTAACCAATCTTGTGCATCCAATAGGTGTGTTTGTGTCATTGGATGATCAATTAGGTCATTTTCGTCCTCCCTAGGCTTATTCTCTTCCAATTAGGGTCTTTAACCAATCTTGTGCATCCAATAAGTTCATTTGTGTCATTGGATTAACATTTAGGTCATTTTCGTCCTCCCTAGGCATATTCTTGTCCAATTAGGGTTTTTAACCAATCTTGTGCTTCCAATAGGTGTGTTTGTGTCATTGGATGATCAATTAGGTCATTTTCGTCCTCCCTAGGCTTATTCTTGTCCAATTAGGGTTTTTAACCAATCTTGTGCATCCAATAAGTTCATTTGTGTCATTGGATGATCAATTAGGTCATTGTCGTCCTCCCTAGGTATATTCTTGTCCAACTAGGGTTTTTAACCAATCTTGTGCATCCAATAGATGTGTTTCTATCTTTGGATGATCAATTAGGTCATTTCCGTCCTCCCTAGGCTTATTCTTGTCCAATTAGGGTTTTGAACGAATCTTGTGCATCCAATAGGTGTGTTTGTGTCATTGGATGATCAATTAGGTCATTTTCGTCCTCCCTAGGCTTATTCTTGTCCAATTAGGGTTTTTAACCAATCTTGTGCATCCAATAAGTTCATTTGTGTCATTGGATGATCAATTATGTCATTTTCGTCCTCCCTAGGCATATTCTTGTCCAACTAGGGTTTTTAACCAATCTTGTGCTTCCAACAGGTATGTTTGTGTCATTGGATGATCAATTAGGTCATTTTCGTCCTTCCTAGGCTTATTCTTGTCCAATTAGGGTTTTTAACCAATCTTGTGCATCCAATAAGTTCATTTGTGTCATTGGATTAACATTTAGGTCATTTTCGTCCTCCCTAGGCATATTCTTGTCCAATTAGGGTTTTTAACCAATCTTGTGCATCCAATAGGTGTGTTTGTGTCATTGGATGATCAATTAGGTCATTTTCGTCCTCCCTAGGCTTATTCTTGTCCAATTAGGGTTTTTAACCAATCTTGTGCATCCAATAGGTGTGTTTGTGTCATTGGATGAACAATTAGGTCATTTTCGTCCTCCCTAGGCATATTCTTGTCCAACTAGGGTTTTAAACCAATCTTGTGCATCCAATAGGTGTGTTTGTGTCATTGGATGATCAATTAGGTCATTTTCGTCCTCCCTAGGCTTATTCTTGTCCAATTAGGGTTTTTAACCAATCTTGTGCATCCAATAGGTGTGTTTGTGTCATTGGATGATCAATTAGGTCATTTTCGTCCTCCCTAGGCTTATTCTTGTGCAATTTGGGTTTTTAACCAATCTTGTGCATCCAATAAATTCATTTGTGTCATTGGATGATCAATTAGGTCATTTTCGTCCTCCCTAGGCATATTCTTGTCCAACTAGGGTTTTAAACCAATCTTGTGCATCCAATAGGTGTGTTTGTGTCATTGGATGATCAATTAGGTCATTTTCGTCCTCCCTAGGCTTATTCTTGTCCAATTAGGGTTTTTAACCAATCTTGTGCATCCAATAGGTGTGTTTGTGTCATTGGATGATCAATTTAGGTCATTTTAGTTCTCCCTAGGCAAATTCTTGTCCAATTAGGGTTTTTAACCATTCTTGTGCATCCAATAGGTGTGTTTGTGTCATTGGATGATCAATTAGGTCATTTTCGTCCTCCCTAGGCTTATTCTTGTCCAATTAGGGTTTTTAACCAATCTTGTGCATCCAATAGGTGTGTTTGTGTCATTGGATGATCAATTAGGTCATTTTCGTCCTCCCTAGGCTTATTCTTGTCCAATTAGGGTTTTTAACCAATCTTGTGCATCCAATAGGTGTGTTTGTGTCATTGGATGATCAATTAGGTCATTTTCATCATCCCTAGGCTTATTCTTGTCCAATTAGGGTTTTTAACCAATCTTGTGCGTCCAATAACTTTGTTTGTGTCATTGAATTAATATTTAGGTCATTTTCGTCCTCCGTAGGCATATTCTTATCCAATTAGGGTTTTTAACCAATCTTGTGCATCCAATAGGTGTGTTTGTGTCATTGGATGATCAATTAGGTCATTTTCGTCCTACCTAGGCATATTCTTGTCCAATTAGGGTTTTTAACCAATCTTGTGCATCCAATAAGTTCATTTGTGTCATTGGATTAACATTTAGGTCATTTTCGTCCTCCCTAGGCATATTCTTGTCCAATTAGGGTTTTTAACCAATCTTGTGCTTCCAATAGGTGTGTTTGTGTCATTGGATGATCAATTAGGTCATTTTCGTCCTCCCTAGGCTTATTCTTGTCCAATTAGGGTTTTTAACCAATCTTGTGCTTCCAATAGGTGTGTTTGTGTTATTGGATGACCAATTAGGTCATTTTCGTCCTCCCTAGGCTTATACTTGTCCAATTAGGATTTTTAACCAATCTTGTGCATCCAATAAGTTCATTTGTGTCATTGAATTAATATTTAGGTCATTTTCGTCCTCCCTAGGCATATTCTTGTCCAATTAGGGTTTTTAACCAATCTTGTGCATCCAATAGGTTTGTTTGTGTCATTGGATGATCAATTAGGTCATTTTCGTCCTCCCTAGGCTTATTCTTGTCCAATTAGGGTTTTTAACCAATCTTGTGCATCCAATAACTTTGTTTGTGTCATTGAATTAATATTTAGGTCATTTTCGTCCTCCCTAGGCATATTCTTGTCCAATTTGGGTTTTTAACCAATCTTGTGCTTCCAATAGGTGTGTTTGTGTCATTGGATGATCACTTAGGTCGTTTTCGTCCTCACTAGGCTTATTCTTGTCCAATTAGGGTTTTTAACCAATCTTGTGCATCCAATAGGTGTGTTTGTGTCATTGGATGATCAATTAGGTCATTTTCGTCCTCCCTAGGCTTATTCTTGCCCAATTAGGGTTTTTAACCAATCTTGTGCATCCAATAAGTTGAGTTGTGTCATTGGATTAGCATTTAGGTCATTTTCGTCCTCCCTAGGCTTATTCTTGTCCAATTAGGACTTTTAACCAATCTTGTGCATCCAATAAGTTCATTTGTGTCATTGGATGATCAATTAGGTCATTTTCGTCCTCCCTAGGCTTATTCTTGTCCAATTAGGGTTTTTAACCAATCTTGTGCATCCAATAGGTGTGTTTGTGTCATTGGATGATCAATTAGGTCATTTTCGTCCTCCCTAGGCTTATTCTTGTCCAATTAGGGTTTTTAACCAATCTTGTGCATCCAATAGGTGTGTTTGTGTCATTGGATGATCAATTAGGTCATTTTCGTCCTCCCTAGGCTTATTCTTGCCCAATTAGGGTTTTTAACCAATCTTGTGCATCCAATAAGTTGAGTTGTGTCATTGGATTAGCATTTAGGTCATTTTCGTCCTCCCTAGGCTTATTCTTGTCCAATTAGGATTTATAACCAATCTTGTGCATCCAATAAGTTCATTTGTGTCATTGGATGATCAATTAGGTCATTTTCGTCCTCCCTAGGCATATTCTTGTCCAACTAGGGTTTTTAACCAATCTTGTGCATCCAATAGGTGTGTTTGTGTCATCGGATGATCAATTAGGTCATTTTCGTCCTCCCTAGGCTTATTCTTGTCCAATTAGGGTTTTTAACCAATCTTGTGCATCCAATAAGTTTGTTTATGTCATTGAATTAATATTTAGGTCATTTTCGTCCTCCCTTGGCATATTCTTGTCTAATTAGGGTTTTTAACCTATCTTGTGCATCCAATAGGTGTGTTTGTGTCATTGGATGATCAATTAGGTCATTTTCGTCCTCCCTAGGCTTATTCTTGTCCAATTAGGGTTTTTAACCAATCTTGTGCATCCAATAGGTGTGTTTGTGTCATTGGATGATCAATTAGGTCATTTTCGTCCTCCCTAGTCTTATTCTTGTCCAATTAGGGTTTTTAACTAATCTTGTGCATCCAATAGGTTCATTTGTGTCATTGGATGATCAATTAGGTCATTTTCGTCCTCCCTAGGCATATTCTTGTCCAACTAGGGTTTTTAACCAATCTTGTGCATCCAATAGGTGTGTTTGTGTCATTGGATGATCAATTAGGTCATTTTCGTCCTCCCTAGGCTTATTCTTGTCCAATTAGGGTTTTTAACCAATCTTGTGCATCCAATAGGTGTGTTTGTGTCATTGGATGATCAATTGGGTCATTTTCGTCTTCCCTAGGCTTATTCTTGTCAAATTAGGGTTTTTAACAAATCTTGTGCATCCAATAGGTGTGTTTGTGTCATTGGATGATCAATTAGGTCATTTTCGTCCTCCCTAGGCTTATTCTTGCCCAATTAGGGTTTTTAACCAATCTTGTGCATCCAATAAGTTGAGTTGTGTCATTGGATTAGCATTTAGGTCATTTTCGTCCTCCCTAGGCTTATTCTTGTCCAATTAGGATTTTTAACCAATCTTGTGCATCCCATAAGTTCATTTGTGTCATTGGATTAACATTTAGGTCATTTTTGTCCTCCCTAGGCTTATTCTTGTCCAATTAGGGTTTTTAACCAATCTTGTGCATCCAATAAGTTCATTTGTGTCATTGGATGATCAATTAGGTCATTTTCGTCCTCCCTAGGCATATTCTTGTCCAACTAGGGTTTTTAACCAATCTTGTGCATCCAATAGGTGTGTTTGTGTCATTATATGATCAATTAGGTCATTTTCGTCCTCCCTAGGCTTATTCTTGTCCAATTAGGGTTTTTAACCAATCTTGTGCATCCAATAGGTGTGTTTGTGTCATTGGATGATCAATTAGGTTATTTTCGTCCTCCCTAGGCTTATTCTTGTCCAATTAGGGTTTTTAACCAATCTTGTGCATCCAATAAGTTCAGTTGTGTCATTGGATTATCATTTAGGTCATTTTCGTCCTCCCTAGGCTTATTCTTGTCCAATTAGGGTTTTTAACCAATCTTGTGCATCCAATAGGTGTGTTTGTGTCATTGGATGATCAATTAGGTCATTTTCGTCCTCCCTAGGCTTATTCTTGTCCAATTAGGGTTTTTAACCAATCTTGTGCATCCAATAAGGTCATTTGTGTCATTGGATGATCAATTAGGTCATTTTCGTCCTCCCTAGGCATATTCTTGTCCAACTAGGGTTTTAAACCAATCTTGTGCATCTAATAGGTGTGTTTGTGTCATTGGATGATCAATTAGGTCATTTTCGTCCTCCCTAGGCTTATTCTTGTCCTATTAGGGTTTTCAACAAATCTTGTGCATCCAATAAGTTCATTTGTGTCAATGGATGATCAATTAGGTCATTTTCGTCCTCCCTAGGCATATTCTTGTCCAATTAGGGTTTTTAACCAATCTTGTGCATCCAATAAGTTCATTTGTGTCATTGGATTAACATTTAGGTCATTTTCGTCCTCCCTAGGCATATTCTTGTCCAATTAGGGTTTTTAACCAATCTTGTGCATCCAATAAGTTCATTTGTGTCATTGAATTAATATTTAGGTCATTTTCGTCCTCCCTAGGCATATTCTTGTCCAATTAGGGTTTTTAACCAATCTTGTGCATCCAATAGGTGTGTTTGTGTCATTGGATGATCAATTAGGTCATTTTCGTCCTCCCTAGGCTTTTTCTCGTCCAATTAGGGTTTTTAACCAATCTTGTGCATCCAATAAGTTCATTTGTGTCATTGGATTAACATTTAGGTCATTTTCGTCCTCCCTAGGCATATTCTTGTCCAATTAGGGTTTTTAACAAATCTTGTGCTTCCAATAGGTGTGTTTGTGTCCTTGGATGATCAATTAGGTCATTTTCGTCCTCCCTAGGCTTATTCTTGTCCAATTAAGGTTTTTAACCAATCTTGTGCATCCAATAAGTTCAATTGTGTCATTGGATGATCAATTAGGTCATTTTCGTCCTCCCTAGGCATATTCTTGTCCAACTAGGGTTTTAAACCAATCTTGTGCATCTAATAGGTGTGTTTGTGTCATTGGATGATCAATTAGGTCATTTTCGTCCTCCCTAGGTTTATTCTTGTCCAATTAGGGTTTTTAACCAATCTTGTGCATCCAATAACTATGTTTGTGTCATTGAATTAATATTTAGGTCATTTTCGTCCTCCCTAGGCATATTCTTGTCCAACTAGGGTTTTTAACCAATCTTGTGCATCCAATAGGTGTGTTTGTGTCATTGGATGATCAATTAGGTCATTTTCGTCCTCCCTAGGCTTATTCTTGTCCAATTAGGGTTTTTAACCAATCTTGTGCATCCAATAAGTTCATTTCTGTCATTGGATTAACATTTAGGTCATTTTCGTTCTCCCTAGGCATATTCTTGTCCAATTAGGGTTTTTAACCAATCTTGTGCATCCAATAGGTGTGTTTGTGTCATTGGATGATCAATTTAGGTCATTTTCGTTCTCCCTAGGCATATTCTTGTCCAATTAGGGTTTTTAATCATTCTTGTGCATCCAATAGGTGTGTTTGTGTCATTGGATGATCAATTAGGTCATTTTCGTCCTCCCTAGGCATATTCTTGTCCAATTAGGGTTTTTAACCAATCTTGTGCATCCAATAGGTGTGTTTGTGTCATTGGATGATCAATTAGGTCATTTTCGTCCTCCCTATGCTTATTCTTGTCCAATTAGGGTTTTTAACCAATCTTGTCCATCCTATAGGTGTGTTTGTGTCATTGGATGATCAATTAGGTCATTTTCGTCCTTTCTATGCTTATTCTTGTCCAATTAGGGTTTTTAACCAATCTTGTGCATCCAATAGGTGTGTTTGTGTCATTGGATGATCAATTAGGTCATTTTCGTCCTCCCTAGGCTTATTCTTGTCCAAATAGGGTTTTTAACCAATTTTGTGCATCCAATAGGTGTGTTTGTGTCATTGGATGATCAATTAGGTCATTTTCGTCCTCCCTAGGCCTATTCTTCTCCAATTAGGGTTTTTAACCAATCTTGTGCATCCAATAGGTGTGTTTGTGTCATTGGATGATCAATTAGGTCATTTTCGTCCTCCCTAGGCTTATTCTTGCCCAATTAGGGTTTTTAACCAATCTTGTGCATCCAATAAGTTGAGTTGTGTCATTGGATTAGCATTTAGGTCATTTTCGTCCTCCCTAGGCTTATTCTTGTCCAATTAGGGTTTTTAACCAATCTTGTGCATCCAATAGGTGTGTTTGTGTCATTGGATGATCAATTAGGTTATTTTCGTCCTCCCTAGACTTATTCTTGTCCAATTAGGGTTTTTAACCAATCTTGTGCATCCAATAAGTTAAGTTGTGTCATTGGATTAACATTTAGGTCATTTTCGTTCTCCCTAAGCTTATTCTTGTCCAATTAGGGTTTTTAACCAATCTTGTGCATCCAATAAGTTCATTTGTGTTATTGGAATAACATTTAGGTCATATTCGTCCTCCCTAGGCATATTCTTGTCCAATTAGAGTTTTTAACCAATCTTGTGCATCCAATAGGTGTGTTTGTGTCATTGGATGATCAATTAGGTCATTTTCGTCCTCCCTAGGCATATTCTTGTCCAATTCGGGTTTTTAACCAATCTTGTTCATCCAATAGGTGTGTTTGTGTTATTGGATGATCAATTAGGTCATTTTCGTCCTCCCTAGGCTTATTCTTGTCCAATTAGGGTTTTTAACCAATCTTGTGTATCCAATAGGTGTGTTTGTGTCATTGGATGATCAGATAGGTCATTTTCGTCCTCCCTAGGCTTATTCTTGTCCAATTAGAGTTTTTAACCAATCTAGTACATCCAATAAGTTGAGTTGTGTCATTGGATTAACATTTAGGTCATTTTCGTTCTCCCTAGGCTTATTCTTGTCCAATTAGGGTTTTTAACAAATCTAGAGCATCCAATAAGTTCGTTTGTGTCATTGGATTAACATTTAGGTCATATCCGTCCTCCCTATGCATATTCTTGTCCAATTAGGGTTTTTAACCAATCCTGTGCCTCCAATAAGTGTGTTTGTGTCATTGGATGATCAATTAGGTCATTTTCGTCCTCCATAGGCTTATTCTTGTCCAATTAGGGTTTTTAACCAATCTTGTGCATCCAATAAGTTGAGTTGTGTCATTGGATTAACATTTAGGTCATTTTCGTTCTCCCTAAGCTTATTCTTGTCCAATTAGGGTTTTTAACCAATCTTATGCATCCAATAACTTTGTTTGTGTCATTGAATTAATATTTAGGTCATTTTCGTCCTCCCTAGCCATATTCTTGTACAATTAGGGTTTTTAACCAATCTTGTGCTTCCAATAGGTGCGTTTGTGTCATTGGATGATCAATTAGGTCATTTTCGTCCTCCCTAGGCTTATTCTTGTCCAATTAGGGTTTTTAACCAATCTTGTGCATCCAACAAGTTTATTTATGTCATTGAATTAATATTTAGGTCATTTTCGTCCTCCCTAGGCATATTCTTGTCGAATTAGGGTTTTTGACCAATCTTGTGCATCCAATAGGTGTGTTTGTGTCATTGGATGATCAATTAGGTCATTTTCGTCCTCCCTAGGCATATTCTTGTCCAATTAGGGTTTTTAACCAATCTTGTGCATCCAATAGGTGTGTTTGTGGCAGTGGATGATCAATTAGGTCATTTTCGTCCTCCCTAGGCTTATTCTTGTCCAATTAGGGTTTTTAACCAATCTTCTGCATCCAATAGGTGTGTATTTCTCATTGGATGATCAATTAGGTCATTTTCGTCCTCCCTAGGCTTATTCTTGCCCAATTAGGGTTTTTAACCAATCTTGTGCATCCAATAAGTTGAGTTGTGTCATTGGATTAGCATTTAGGTCATTTTCGTCCTCCCTAGGCTTATTCTTGTCCAATTAGGGTTTTTAACCAATCTTGTGCATCCAATAAGTTCATTTGTGTCATTGGATTAACATTTAGGTCATTTTCGTCCTCCCTAGGCATATTCTTGTCCAATTAGGGTTTTTAACCAATCTTGTGCGTCCAATAGGTGTGTTTGTGTCATTGGATGATCAATTAGTTTATTTTCTTCCTCCCTAGACTTATTCGTGTCCAATTAGGGTTTTTAACTAATCTTGTGCATCCAATAAGTTCATTTGTGTCATTGGATGATCAATTAGGTCATTTTCGTCCTCCCTAGGCTTATTCTTGTCCAATTAGGGTTTTTAACCAATCTTGTGCATCCAATAAGTTCATTTGTGTCATTGGATTAACATTTAGGTCATTTTCGTCCTCCCTAGGCATATTCTTGTCCAATTAGGGTTTTTAACCAATCTTGTGCATCCAATAAGTTCATTTGTGTCATTGGATGAACATTAAGGTCATTTTCGTCCTCCCTAGGCTTATTCTTGTCCAATTAGGGTTTTTAACCAATCTTGTGCATCCAATAAGTTCATTTGTGTCATTGGATTAACATTTAGGTCATTTTCGTCCTCCCTAGGCATATTCTTGTCCAATTAGGGTTTTGAACCAATCATGCGCATCCAATAGGTGTGTTTGTGTCATTGGATGATCAATTAGGTCATTTTCGTCCTCCCTAGGCTTATTCTTGTCCAATTAGGGTTTTTAACCAATCTTGTGCATCCAATAGGTGTGTTTGTGTCATTGGATGATCAATTAGGTCATTTTCGTCCTCCCTAGGCTTATTCTTGTCCAATTAGGGTTTTTAACCAATCTTGTGCATCCAATAGGTGTGTTTGTGTCATTGGATGATCAATTAGGTCATTTTCGTCCTTTCTATGCTTATTTTTGTCCAATTAGGGTTTTTAAGCAATCTTGTGCATCCAATAAGTTCATTTGTGTCATTGGATGATCAATTAGGTCATTTTCGTCCTCCCTAGGCATATTCTTGTCCAACTAGGGTTTCTAACCAATCTTGTGCTTCCAATAGATGTGTTTGTGTCATTGGATGATCAATTAGGTCATTTTCGTCCTCCCTAGGCTTATTCTTGTCCAATTAGGGTTTTTAACCAATCTTGTGCATCCAATAGGTGTGTTTGTGTCATTGGATGATCAATTAGGTCATTTTCGTCCTCCCTAGGCTTATTCTTGTCCAATTAGGGTTTTTAACCAATCTTGTGCATCCAATAGGTGTGTTTGTGTCATTGGATGATCAATTAGGTCATTTTCGTCCTCCTTAGGCTTATTCTTGTCCAATTAGGGTTTTTAACCAATCTTGTGCATCCAATAGGTGTGTTTGTGGCATTGGATGATCAATTAGGTTATTTTCGTCCTCCCTAGGCTTATTCTTGTCCAATTATGGTTTTTAACTAATCTTGTGCATCCAATAGGTGGGTTTGTGTCATTGGATGATCAATTAGGTCATTTTCGTCCTCCCTAGGCTTATTCTTGTCCAATTAGGGTTTTTAACCAATCTTGTGCATCCAATAGGTGTGTTTGTGTCATTGGATGATCAATTAGGTCATTTTCGTCCTCCCTAGGCTTATTCTTGTCCAATTAGGGTTTTTAACCAATCTTGTGCATCCAATAAGTTCATTTGTGTCATTGGATTAACATTTAGGTCATTTTCGTCCTCCCTAGGCATATTCTTGTCCAATTAGGGTTTTTAACCAATCTTGTGCATCCAATAGGTGTGTTTGAGTTATTGGATGATCAATTAGGTCATTTTCGTCCTCCCTAGGCTTATTCTTGTCCAATTAGAGTTTTTAACCAATCTTGTGCATCCAATAAGTTTGTTTGTGTCATTGAATTAATATTTAGGTCATTTTCGTCCTCCCTAGGCTTATTCTTGTCCAATTAGGGTTTTTAACCAATCTTGTGCATCCAATAACTTTGATTGTGTCATTGAATTAATATTTAGATCATTTTCGTCTTCCCTAGGAATATTCTTGTCCAATTAGGGTTTTTAACCAATCTTGTGCATCCAATAGGTGTGTTTGTGTCATTGGATGATCAATTAGGTCATTTTCGTCCTCCCTAGGCTTATTCTTGTCCAATTAGGGTTTTTAACCAATCTGGTGCATCCAATAAGTTAAGTTGTGTCATTGGATTAACATTTAGGTCATTTTCGTTCTCCCTACGCTTATTCTTGTCCAATTAGGGTTTTTAACCAATCTTGTGCATCCAATAGGTGTGTTTGTGTCATTGGATGATCAATTAGGTCATTTTCGTCCTCCCTAGGCTTATTCTTGTCCAATTAGGGTTTTTAACCAATCTTGTGCATCCAATAGGTGTGTTTGTGTCATTGGATGATCAATTAGGTCATTTTCATCCTCCGTAGGCTTATTCTTATCCAATTAGGGTTTTTAACAAATCTTGTGCTTCCAATAAGTTGAGTTGTGTCATTGGATTAACATTTAGGTCATTTTCGTCCTCCCTAGGCTTATTCTTGTCCAATTAGGGTTTTTAACCAATATTGTGCATCCAATAGGTGTGTTTGTGTCATTGGATGATCAATTAGGGCATTTTCGTCCTCCCTAGGCTTATTCTTGTCCAATTAGGGTTTTTAACCGATCATGTGCATCCAATAGGTGTGTTTGTGTCATTGGATGATCAATTAGGTCATTTACGTCCTCCCTAGGCTTATTCTTGTCCAATTAGGGTTTTTAACCAATCTTGTGCATCCAATAGGTCATTTTCGTCCACCCTAGGCTTATTCTTGTCCAATTAGGGTTTTTAACAAATCTTGTGCATCGAATAGGTGTGTTTGTGTCATTGGATGACCAATTAGGTAATTTTCGTCCTCCCTAGGCATATTCTTGTCCAATTAGGGTTTTTAACCAATCTTGTGCATCCAATAGGTGTGTTTGTGTCATTGGATGATCAATTAGGTCATTTTCGTCCTCCCTAGGCTTATTCTTGTCCAATTAGGGTTTTTAACCAATCTTGTGCATCCAATAAGTTGAGTTGTGTCATTGGATTAACATTTAGGTCATTTGTGTTCTCCCTAGGCATATTCTTGTCCAATTAGGGTTTTTAACTAATCTTGTGCATCCAATAGGTGTGTTTGTGTCATTGGATGGTTAATTAGGTCATTTTCGTCCTCCCTAGGCTTATTCTTGTCCAATTAGGGTTTTTAACCAATCTTGTGCATCCAATAACTTTGTTTGTGTCATTGAATTAATATTTAGGTCATTTTCGTCCTCCCTAGGCATATTCTTGTCCAATTAGGGTTTTTAACCAATCTTGTGCATCCAATAGGTGTGTTTGTGTCATTGGATGATCAATTAGGTCATTTTCGTCCTCCCTAGGCTTATTCTTGTCCAATTAGGGTTTTTAACCAATCTTGTGCATCCAATAAGTTGAGTTGTGTCATTGGATTACCATTGAGGTCATTTTCGTCCTCCCTAGGCTTATTCTTGTCCAATTATGGTTTTTAACCAATCTTGTGCATCCAATAGGTGTGTTTGTGTCATTGGATGATCAATTAGGTCATTTTCGTCCTCCCTAAGCTTATTCTTGTCCAATTAGGGTTTTTAACCAATCTTGTGCATCCAATAAGTTCATTTGTGTAATTGGATGATCAATTAGGTCATTTTTGTTCTCCCTAGGCATAATCTTGTCCAACTAGGGTTTTTAACCAATCTTGTGCTTCCAATAGGTGTGTTTGTGTCATTGGATGATCAATTAGGTCATTTTCGTCCTCACTAGGCTTATTCTTGTCCAATTAGGGTTTTTAACCAATCTTGTGCATCCAATAGGTGTGTTTGTGTCATTGGATGATCAATTAGGTCATTTTCGTCCTCCCTAGGCTTATTCTTGTCCAATTAGGGTTTTTAACCAATCTTGTGCATCCAATAAGTTCATTTGTGTCATTGGATGATCAATTAGGTCATTTTCGTCCTTCCTAGGCATATTCTTGTCCAATTAGAGTTTTTAACCAATCTTGGGCATCCAATAAGTTTGTTTATGTCATTGAATTAATATTTCGGTCATTTTCGTCCTCCCTAGGTATATTCTTGTCCAATTAGGGTTTTTAACCAATCTTGTGCATCCAATAGGTGTGTTTGTGTCATTGGATGATCAATTAGGTCATTTTCGTCCTCCCTAGGCTTATTCTTGTCCAATTAGGGTTTTTAACCAATCTTGTGCATCCAATAAGTTCATTTGTGTCATTGAATGATCAATTAGGTCATTTTCGTCCTCCCTAGGCATATTCTTGTCCAACTAGGGTTTTAAACCGATCTTGTGCATCCAATAGGTGTGTTTATGTCATTGGATGATCAATTAGGTCATTTTCGTCCTCCCTAGGCTTATTCTTGTCCAATTAGGGTTTTTAACCAATCTTGTGCATCCAATAGGTGTGTTTGTGTCATTGGATGATCAATTAGGTCATTTTCGTCCTCCCTAGGCTTATTCTTGTCCAATTAGGGTTTTTAACCAATCTTGTGCATCCGATAAGTTTGTTTGTGTCATTGAAATAATATTTAGGTCATTTTCGTCCTCCCTAGGCATATTCTTGTCAAATTAGGGTTTTTAACCAATCTTGTGCATCCAATAGGTGTGTTTGTGTCATTGGATGATCAATTAGGTCATTTTCGTCCTCCCTAGGCATATTCTTGTCCAACTAGGGTTTTTAACCAATCTTGTGCATCTAATAGGTGTGTTTGTGTCATTGGATGATCAATTAGGTCATTTTCGTCCTCCCTAGGCTTATTCTTGTCCAATTAGGGTTTTCAACCAATCTTGTGCATCCAATAGGTGTGTTTGTGTCATTGGATGATCAATTAGGTCATTTTCATCCTCCCTAGACTTATTCTTGTCCAATTTGGGTTTTTAACCAATCTTGTGCATCCAATAACTTTGTGTGTGTCATTGAATTAATATTTAGGTCATTTTCGTCTTCCCTAGGCATATTCTTGTCCAATTAGGGTTTTTAACCAATCTTGTGCATCCAATAGGTGTGTTTGTGTCATTGGATGATCAATTAGGTCACTTTGATCCTCCCTAGGCTTATTCTTGTCCAATTAGGGTTTTTAACTAATCTAGTGCATCCAATAAGTTCATTTGTGTCATTGGATTAACATTTAGGTCATTTTCGTCCTCCCTAGGCATATTCTTGCCCAATTAGGGGTTTTAACCAATCTTGTGCATCCAATAGGTGTGTTTGTGTCATTGGATGATCAATTAGGTCATTTTCGTCCTCCCTAGGCATATTCTCGTCCAACTAGGGTTTTTAAACAATCTTGTGCATCTAATAGGTGTGTTTGTGTCATGGGATGATCAATTAGGTCATTTTCGTCCTCCCTAGGCTTATTCTTGTCCAATTAGGGTTTTTAACCAGTCTTGTGCATCCAATAAGTTCATTTGTGTCATTGGATGATCAATTAGGTCATTTTCGTCCTCCTTAGGCATATTCTTGTCCAACTAGGGTTTTAAACCAATCTTGTGCATCCAATTGGTGTGTTTGTGTCATTGGATGATCAATTAGGTCATTTTCGTCCTCCCTAGGCTTATTCTTGTCCAATTAGGGTTTTTAACCAATCTTGTGCATCCAATAAGTTGAGTTGTGTCATTGGATTAACATTTAGGTCATTTTCGTTCTCCCTAGGCTTATTCTTGTCCAATTAGGGTTTTTAACCAATCTTGTGCATCCAATAGGTGTGTTTGTGTCATTGGATGATCAATTAGGTCATTTTCGTCCTCCCTAGGCTTATTCTTGTCCAATTAGGGTTTTTAACCAATCTTCTGCATCCAATAAGTTCATTAGTGTCTTTGGATGATCAATTAGGTCATTTTCGTCCTCCCTAGGAATGTTCTTGTCCAACTAGGGTTTTTAACCAATCTTGTGCATCCAATAGGTGTGTTTGTGTCATTGGATGATCAATTAGGTCATTTTCGTCCTCCCTAGGCTTATTCTTGTCCAATTAGGGTTTTTAACCAATCTTGTGCATCCAATAGGTGTGTTTGTGTCATTGGATGATCAATTAGGTCATTTTCGTCCTCCCTAGGCTTATTCTTGTCCAATTAGGGTTTTTAACCAATCTAGTACATCCAATAAGTTCATTTGTGTCATTGGATTAACATTTAGGTCATTTTCGTCCTCCCTAGGCATATTCTTGTCCAATTAGGGTTTTTAACCAATCTTGTGCATCCAATAAGTGTGTTTTGTGTCATTGGATGATCAATTAGGTCATTTTCGTCCTCCCTAAGCTTATTCTTGTCCAATTAGGGTTTTTAACCAATCTTGTGCATCAATAGGTGTGTTTGTGTCATTGGATGATCAATTAGGTCATTTTCGTCCTTCCTAGGCTTATTCTTGTCCAATTAGGGTTTTTAACCAATCTTGTGCATCCAATAGGTGTGTTTGTGTCATTGGATGATCAATTAGGTCATTTTCGTCCTCCCTAGGCTTATTCTTGTCCAATTAGGGTTTTTAACCAATCTTGTGCATCCAATAACTTTGTTTGTGTCGTTGAATTAATATTTAGGTCATTTTCGTCCTCATTAGGCATATTCTTGTCCAATTAGGGTTTTTAACCAATCTTGTGCATCCAATAGGTGTGTTTGTGTCATTGGATGATCAATTAGGTCATTTTCGTCCTCCCTAGGCTTATTCTTGTCCAATTAGGGTTTTTAACCAATCTTGTGCATCCAATAACTTTGTTTGTGTCATTGAATTAATATTTAGGTCATTTTCGTCCTCCCTAGGCATATTCTTGTCCAATTAGGGTTTTTAACCAATCTTGTGCATCCAATAGGTGTGTTTGTGTCATTGGATGATCAATTAGGTCATTTTCGTTCCCCCTAGGCTTATTCTTGTCCAATTAGGGTTTTTCACCAATCTTGTGCATCCAATAACTTTGTTTGTGTCATTGAATTAATATTTAGGTCATTTTCGTCCTCCCTAGGCATATTCTTGTCCAATTAGGGTTTTTAACCAATCTTGTGCATCCAATAGGTGTGTTTGTGTCATTGGATGATCAATTAGGTCATTTTCGTCCTCCCTAGGCTTATTCTTGTCCAATTAGGGTTTTTAACCAATCTTGTGCATCCAATAACTTTGTTTGTGTCATTGAATTAATATTTAGGTCATTTTCGTCCTCCCTAGGCATATTCTTGTCCAATTAGGGTTTTTAACCAATCTTGTGCATCCAATAGGTGTGTTTGTGTCATTGGATGATCAATTAGGTCATTTTCGTCCTCCCTAGGCTTATTCTTGTCCAATTAGGGTTTTTAACCAATCTTGTTCATCCAATAGGTGTGTTTGTGTCAATGGATGATCAATTAGGTCGTTTTCGTCGTCCCTAGGCTTATTCATGTCCAATTAGGGTTTTTAACCAATCTTGTGCATCCAATAGGTGTGTTTGTGTCATTGGATGATCAATTAGGTCATTTTCGTCCTACCTAGACTTATTCTTGTCAAATTAGGGTTTTTAATCAATCTTGTGCATCCAATAACTTTGTTTGTGTCATTGAATTAATATTTAGGTCATTTTCGTCCTCCCTAGGCATATTCTTGTCCAATTAGGGTTTTTAACCAATCTTGTGCATCCAATAGGTGTGTTTGTGTCATTGGATGATCAATTAGGTCATTTTCGTCCTCCCTAGGCTTATTCTTGTCCAATTAGGGTTTTTAACCAATCTTGTGCATCCAATAGGTGTGTTTGTGTCATTGGATGATCAATTAGGCAATTTTCGTCCTCCCTAGGCTTATTCTTGTCCAATTAGGGTTTTTAACCAATCTTGTGCATCCAATAGGTGTGTTTGTGTCATTGGATGATCAATTAGGTCATTTTCGTCCTCCCTAGGCTTATTCTTGTCCAACTAGGGTTTTTAACCAATCTTGTGCGTCCAATAAGTTCATTTGTGTCATTGGAAGATCAATTAGGTCATTTTCGTCCTCCCTAGGCATATTCTTGTCCAATTAGGGTTTTTAACCAATCTTGTGCATCCAATAGGTGTGTTTGTGTCATTGGATGATCAATTAGGTCATTTTCGTCCTCCCTAGGCTTATTCTTGTCCAATTAGGGTTTTTAACCAATCTTGTGCATCCAATAGGTGTGTTTGTGTCATTGGATGATCAATTAGGTCATTTTCGTCCTCCCTAGGCTTATTCTTGTCCAATTAGGGTTTTTAACCAATCTTGTGCATCCAATAAGTTCATTTGTGTCATTGGATGATCAATTAGGTCATTTTCGTCCTTCCTAGGCATATTCTTGATCAACTAGGGTTTTAAACCAATCTTGTGCATCCAATAGGTGTGTTTGTGTCATTGGATGATCAATTAGGTCATTTTCGTCCTCCCTAGGCTTATTCTTGTCCAATTAGGGTTTTTAACCAATCTTGTGCATCCAATAGGTGTGTTTGTGTCATTGGATGATCAATTAGGTCATTTTCGTCCTCCCTAGGCTTATTCTTGTCCAATTAGGGTTTTTAACCAATCTTGTGCATCCAATAGGTGTGTTTGTGTCATTGGATGATCAATTAGGTCATTTTCGTCCTCCCTAGGCTTATTCTTGTCCAATTAGGGTTTTTAACTAATCTTGTGCATCCAATATGTTCATTTGTGTCATTGGATTAACATTTAGGTCATTTTGGTCCTCCCTAGGCATATTCTTGTCCAATTAGGGTATTTAACCAATCTTGTGCATCCAATAGGTGTGTTTGAGTCATTGGATGATCAATTAGGTCATTTTCGTCCTTCCTAGGCATATTCTTGTCCAATTAGGGTTTTTAACGAATCTTGTGCATCCAATTGGTGTGTTTGTGTCATTGGATGATCAATTAGGTCATTTTCGTCCTCCCTAGGCTTATTCTTGTCCAATTAGGGTTTTTAACCGATCTTGTGCATCCAATAGGTGTGTTTGTGTCATTGGATGATTAATTAGGTCATTTTCGTCCTCCCTAGGCATATTCTTGTCCAATTAGGGTTTTTAACCAATCTTGTGCATCCAATAGGTGTGTTTGTGTCATTGGATGATCAATTAGGTCATTTTCGTCCTCCCTAGGCTTATTCTTATCCAATTAGGGTTTTTAACCAATCTCGTGCTTCCAATAAGTTGGGTTGTGTCATTGGATTAACATTTAGGTCATTTTCCTCCTCCCTAGGCTTATTCTTGTCCAATTAGGGTTTTTAACCAATCTTGTGCATCCAATACGTTCATTTGTGTCATTGGATTAACATTTAGGTCATTTTCGTCCTCCTTAGGCATATTCTTGTCCAATTAGAGTTTTAGACCAATCTTGTGCATCCAATAGGTGTGTTTGTGTCATTGGATGATCAATTAGGTTATTTTCGTCCTCCCTAGGCTTATTCTTGTCCAATTAGGGTTTTTAACTAATCTTGTGCATCCAATAAGTTCATTTGTGTCATTCGAAGATCAATTAGGTAATTTTCGTCCTCCCTAGGCATATTCTTGTCCAATTAGGGTTTTTAACCAATCTTGTGCATCCAATAGGTGTGTTTGTGTCATTGGATGATCAATTAGGTCATTTTCGTCCTCCCTAGGCTTATTCTTGTCCAATTAGGGTTTTTAACCCATCTTGTGCATCCAATAGGTGTGTTTGTGTCATTGGATGATCAATTAGGTCATTTTCGTCCTCTCTAGGCATATTCTTGTCCAATTAGGGTTTTTAACCAATCTTGTGCATCCAATAGGTGTGTTTGTGTCATTGGATGATCAATTAGGTTATTTTCGTCCTCCCTAGGCAGATTCTTGTCCATTTAGGGTTTTAAACCAATCTTGTGCATCCAATAGGTGTGTTTGTGTCATTGGATGATCAATTAGGTCATTTTCGTCCTCCCTAGGCTTATTCTTGTCCAATTAGGGTTTTTAACCGATCTTGTGCATCCAATAGGTGTGTTTGTGTCATTGGATGATCAATTAGGTCATTTTCGTCCTCCATAGGCATATTCTTGTCCAATTAGGGTTTTTAACCAATCTTGTGCATCCAATAGGTCTGTTTGTGTCATTGGATGATCAATTAGGTCATTTTCGTCCTCCCTAGGCTTATTCTTGTCCAATTAGGGTTTTTAACCAATCTTGTGCATCCAATAGGTGTGTTTGTGTCATTGGATGATCAATTAGGTCATTTTCGTCCTCCCTAGGCTTATTCTTGTCCAATTAGGGTTTTTAACCAATCTTGTGCATCCAATAAGTTGAGTTGTGTCATTGGATTAACATTTAGGTCATTTTCGTTCTCCCTAGGCTTATTCTTGTCCAATTAGGGTTTTTAACCAATCTTGTGCATCCAATAAGTTCATTAGTGTCATTGGATTAACATTTAGGTCATATCCGTTCTCCCTAGGCATATTCTTGTCCAACTAGGGTTTTTAACCAATCTTGTGCATCCAATAAGTTCATTTGTGTCATTTGATGATCAATTAGGTCATTTTCGTCCTCCCTAGGCATATTCTTGTCCAACTAGGGTTTTTAACCAATCTTGTGCATCCAATAAGTTTATTTGTGTCATTGGATGATCAATTAGGTCATTTTCGTCCTCCCTAGGCATATTCTTGTCCAACTAGGATTTTTAACCAATCTTGTGCATCCGATAAGTTCATTTGTGTCATTGGATGATCAATTAGGTCATTTTCGTCCTCCCTAGGCATATTCTTGTCCAATTAGGGTTTTTAACCAATCTTGTGCATCCAATAGGTGTGTTTGTGTCATTGGATGATAAATTAGGTCATTTTCGTCCTCCCTAGGATTATTCTTGTCCAATTAGGGTTATTAACCAATCTTGTGCATCCAATAGGTGTGTTTGTGTCATTGGATGATCAATTAGGTCATTTTCGTCCTCCCTAGGCTTATTCTTGT
>JBBPBR010000895.1:0-19170 GCA_037974775.1 Cicer pinnatifidum | reverse complement strand
CCCTAATTGGACAAGAATAAGCCTAGGGAGAACGAAAATGACCTAAATGTTAATCCAATGACACAACTAAACTTATTGGATGCACAAGATTGGTTAAAAACCCTAATTGGACAAGAATAAGCCTAGGGAGGACGAAAATGACCTAATTGATCATCCAATGACACAAACACACCTATTGGATGCACAAGATTGGTTAAAAACCCTAGTTGGACAAGAACATGCCTAGGGAGGACGTAAATGACCTAATTGATCATCCAATGACACTAATGAACTTATTGGATGCACAAGATTGTTTAAAAACACTAATTGGACAAGAATAAGCCTAGGGAGGACGAAAATGACCTAATTGATCATCCAATGACACAAACACACCTATAGGATGCACAAGATTGGTTAAAAACCCTAATTGGACAAGAATATGCCTAGTGAGGACGAAAATGACCTAATTGATCATCCAATGACACAAACACACCTATTGGATGCACAAGATTAGTTAAAAACCCTAATTGGACAAGAATATGCCTAGCGAGGACGAATATGACCTAAATGTTAATCCAATAACACAAATGAACTTATTGGATGCATAAGATTGGTTAAAAACCCTAATTGGACAAGAATAAGCCTAGGGAGAACGAAAATGACCTAATTGATAATCCAATGACACAAACACACCTATTGGATGCACAAGATTGGTTAAAAACCCTAATTGATCATCCAATGACACAAATGAACTTATTGGATGCACAAGATTTGTTAAAAACCCTAGTTAGACAAAAATATTCCTAGGGAGGACGAAAATGACCTAATTGATCATCCAATGACACAAATGAACTTATTGGATGCACAAGATTGGTTAAAAACCCTAATTGGACAAGAGTAAGCCTAGGGAGGACGAAAATGACCTAATTGATCATCCAATGACACAAACACACCTATTGGATGCACAAGATTGGTTAAAAACCCTAATTGGATAAGAATAAGCCTAGGGAGGACGAAAATGACCTAATTGATCATCCAATGACACAAACACACCTATTGGATGCACAAGATTGGTTAAAAACCATAATTGGACAAGAATATGCCTTGGGAGGACGAAAATGACCTAATTGATCATCCAATGACACAAACACACCTATTGGATACACAAGATTTGTTAAAAACCCTAATTGGACAAGAATATGCCTAGGGAGAACGAATATGACCTAAATGTTAATCCAATAACACAAATGAACTTATTGGATGCACAAGATTGGTTAAAAACCCTAATTGGACAAGAATAAGCCTAGGGAGAACGAAAATGACCTAAAGGTTAATCCAATGACACAACTCAACTTATTGGATGCACAAGATTGGTTAAAAACCCTAATTGGACAAGAATAAGCCTAGGGAGGACGAAAATAACCTAACTGATCATCCAATGACACAAACACACCTATTGGATGCACAAGAATGGTTAAAAACCCTAATTGGACAAGAATATGCCTAGGGAGGACGAAAATGACCTAAATGTTAATCCAACGACACAAATGAACTTATTCAATGCACAAGATTGGATAAAAACCCTAATTGGACAAGAATAAGTCTAGGGAGGACGAAAATGACCTAAATGCTAATCCAATGACACAACTCAACTTATTGGATGCACAATATTGGTTAAAAACCCTAATTGGGCAAGAATAAGCCTAGGGAGGACGAAAATGACCTAATTGATCATCCAACGACACAAACACACCTATTGGAAGCACAAGATTGGTTAAAAACCCTAATTGGACAAGAATATGCCTAGGGAGGACGAAAATGACCTAAATGTTAATCCAATGACACAAATGAACTTATTGGATGCACAAGATTGGTTAAAAACCCTAATTGGACAAGAATAAGCCTAGGGAGGGCGAAAATGACCTAATTGATCTGTCAATGACACAAACACACCTATTGGATGCACAAGATTGGTTAAAAACCCTAATTGGACAAGAATATGCCTACGGAGGACGAAAATGACCTAAATATTAATTCAATGACATAAACAAACTTGTTGGATGCACAAGATTGGTTAAAAACCCTAATTGGACAAGAATAAGCCTGGGGAGGACGAAAATGACCTAATTGATCATCCAATGACACAAACAGACCTATTGGAAGCACAAGATTGGTTAAAAACCCTAATTGGACAAGAATATGCCTAGGGAGGACGAAAATGACCTAAATGTTAATCCAATGACACAAATGAACTTATTGGATGCACAAGATTGGTTAAAAACCCTAATTGGACAAGAATAAGCCTAGGGAGGGCGAAAATGACCTAATTGATCATCCAATGACACAAACACACCTATTGGATGCACAAGATTGGTTAAACACCCTAACTGGACAAGAATATGCCTAGGGAGGATGAAAATGACCTAAATATTAATTCAATGACACAAACAAAGTTATTGGATGCACAAGATTGGTTAAAAACCCTAATTGGACAAGAATAAGCCTAGGGAGGACGAAAATGACCTAATTGATCATCCAATGACACAAACACACTTATTGGAAGCACAAGATTGGTTAAAAACCCTAATTGGACAAGAATATGCCTAGGGAGGACGAAAATGACCTAAATGTTAATCCAATGACACAAATGAACTTATTGGATGCACAAGATTGGTTAAAAACCCTAATTGGACAAGAATATGCCTAGGGAGGACGAAAATGACCTAATTGATCATCCAACGACACAAACACACCTATTGGATGCACAAGATTGGTTAAAAACCCTAATTCGACAAGAATATGCCTAAGGAGGACGAAAATGACCTAAATATTAATTCGATGACACAAACAAAGTTATTGGATGCACAAGATTTGTTAAAAACCCAAATTGGACAAGAATAAGCCTTGGGATGACGAAAATGACCTAATTGATCATCCAATGACACAAACACACCTATTGGATGCACAAGATTGGTTAAAAACCCTAATTGGACAAGAAAATGCCTAGGGCGGACGAAAATGACCTAAATGTAAATCCAATGACACAAATGACCTTATTGGATGCACAAGATTGGTTAAAAACCCTAATTGGACAAGAATAAGCCTAGGGAGGACGAAAATGACCTAAATGTTAATCCAATGACACAACTCAACTTATTGGATGCACAAGATTGGTTAAAAACCCTATTTGGACAAGAATATGCCTAGGGAGGACGAAAATGACCTAAATATTAATTCAATGACACAAACAAACTTATCGGATGCACAAGATTGGTTAAAAAAACCCTAATTTGACAAGAATAAGCCTAGGGACGACGAAAATGACCTAATTGATCATCCAATGACACAAACACACCTATTAGATGCACAAGATTGGTTAAAAACCCTAATTGGACAAGAATAAGCCTAGGGAGGAAGAAAATGACCTAATTGATCATCCAATGACACAAACACACCTATTGGATGCACAAGATTAGTTGAAAACCATAATTGGACAAGAATAAGCCGAGGGAGGACGAAAATAACCTAATTGATCATCCAATGACACAAACACACCTATTGGATGCACAAGATTGGTTAAAAACCCTAATTGGACAAGAATAAGCCTAGGGAAGACGAAAATGACCTAATTGATCATCCAATGACACAAAACACACCTATTGGATGCACAAGATTGGTTAAAAACCCTAATTGGACAAGAATAAGCCTAGGGAGGACGAAAATGACCTAATTGATCATCCAATGACACAAACACACCTATTGGATGCACAAGATTGGTTAAAAACCCTAATTGGACAAGAATAAGCCTAGGGAGGACGAAAATGACATAATTGATCATCTATTGCCACAAACACACCTATTGGATGCACAAGATTGGTTAAACACCTATTGGATGCACAAGATTGGTTAAAAACCCTAATTGGACAAGAATATGCCTAGGGAGGACGAAAATGACCTAAATGTTAATCCAATGACACAACTCAACTTATTGGATGCACAAGATTGGTTAAAAACCCTAATTGGACAAGAATAAGCCTATGGAGGACGAAAATAACCTAATTGATCATCTAACGACACATACACACCTATTGGATGCACAAGATTGGTTAAAAACCCTAATTGGACAAGAATAAGCCTAGGGAGGACGAAAATGACCTAATTGATCATCCAATGACACAAACACACCTATTGGATGCACAAGATTGGTTAAAAACCCTAATTGGACAAGAATAAGCCTAGGGAGGACGAAAATGACATAAATGTTAATCCAATGACACAACTCAACTTATTGGATGCACAAGATAGGTTAAAAACCCTAATTGGACAAGAATATGCCTAGGGAGGACGAAAATGACCTAAATGTTAATCCAATGACACAAATGAACTTATTGGATGCACAAGATTGGTTAAAAACCCTAATTGGACAAGAATAAGCCTAGGGAGGACGAAAATGACCTAAATGTTAATCCATTGAAACAACTCAATTTATTGGATGCACAAGATTGGTTAAAAACCCTAATTGGACAAGAATAAGCCTAGGGAGGACGAAAATGACCTAATTGATCATCCAATGACACAAACACACCTATTGGATGCACAAGATTGGTTAAAAACCCTAATTGGACAAGAATAAGCCTAGGGAGGACAAAAATGACCTAATTGAGCATCCAATGACATAAACACACCTATTGGATGCACAAGATTGGTTAAAAACCCTAATTGGACAAGAATAAGCCTAGGGAGGACGAAAATGACCTAATTGATCATCCAATGACACAAACACACCTATTGGATGCACAAGATTGGTTAAAAACCCTAATTGGACAAGAATATGCCTAGGGAGGACGAAAATGACCTAAATATTATTTCAATGACACAAACAAAGTTATTGGATGCACAAGATTGGTTAAAAACCCTAATTGGACAAGTATAAGCCTAGGGAGGACGAAAATGACCTAATTGATCATCCAATGACACAAACACATTTATTGGATGCACAAGATTGGTTAAAAACCCTAATTGGATAAGAATATGCCTAGGGAGGACGAAAATGATCTAAATATTAATTCAATGACACAAACAAAGTTATTGGATGCACAAGATTGGTTAAAAACCCTAATTGGACAAGAATAAGCCTAGGGAGGACGAAAATGACCTAATTGATCATCCAATGACACAAACACACCAATTGGATGCACAAGATTGGTTTAAAACCCTAGTTGGACAAGAATATGCCTTGGGAGGACAAAAATGACCTAATTGATCATCCAATGACACAAACACACCTATTGGATGCACAAGATTGGTTAAAAACCCCAATTGGACAAGAATAAGCCTAATGAGGACGAAAATGACCTAATTGATCATCCAATGACACAAACACACCTATTGGAAGCACAAGATTGGTTAAAAACCCTAGCTGGACAAGAATATGCCTAGGGAGGACGAAAATGACCTAATTGATCATCCAATGACACAAATGAACTTATTTGTTGCACAAGATTGGTTAAAAACCCTAATTGGACAAGAATAAGCATAGAAAGGACGAAAATGACCTAATTGATCATCCAATGACACAAACACACCTATTGGATGCACAAGATTGGTTAAAAACCCTAATTGGACAAGAATATGCCTAGGGAGGACGAAAATGACCTAAATGTTAATCCAATGACACAAATGAACTTATTGGATGCACAAGATTGGTTAAAAACCCTAATTGGACAAGAATAAGCCTAGGAAGGACGAAAATAACCTAATTGATCATCCAATGACACAAACACACCTATTGGATGCACAAGATTGGTTAAAAACCCTAATTGGACAAGAATATGCCTAGGGAGGACGAAAATCACCTAAATATTAATTCAATGACACAAACAAAGTTATTGGATGCACAAGATTGGTTAAAAACCCTATTTGGACAAGAATAAGCCTAGGGAGAACGAAAATGACCTAAATGTTAATCCAATGACACAACTCAACTTATTTGATGCACAAGATTGGTTAAAAACCTCAATTGGACAAGAATAAGCCTAGGGAGGACGAAAATGACCTAACTGATCATCCAATGACACAAACACACCTATTGGATGCACAAGATTGGTTAAAAACCCTAATTGGACAAGAATATGCCTAGGGAGGACAATAATGACCTAATTGATCATCCAATGACACAAACACACCTATTGGATGCACAAGATTGGTTTAAAACCCTAGTTGGACAAGAATATGCCTAGGGAGGACAAAAATGACCTAATTGATCATCCAATGACACAAACACACCTATTGGATGCACAAGATTGGGTAAAAACCCTAATTGGACAAGAATATGCCTAGGGAGGACGAAAATCACCTAAATATTAATTCAATGACACAAACAAAGTTATTGGATGCACAAGATTGGTTAAAAACCCTATTTGGACAAGCATAAGCCTAGGGAGAACGAAAATGACCTAAATGTTAATCCAATGACACAACTCAACTTATTTGATGCACAAGATTGGTTAAAAACCCTAACTGGACAAGAATAAGTATAGAAAGGACGAAAATGACCTAATTGATCATCCAATGACACAAACACACCTATTGGATGCACAAGATTGGTTAAAAACCCTAATTGGACAAGAATATGCCTAGGGAGGACGAAAATGACCTAAATGTTAATCCAATGACACAAATGAACTTATTGGATGCACAAGATTGGTTAAAAACCCTAATTGGACAAGAATAAGCTTAAGGAGGACGAAAATGACCTAATTGATCATCCAATGATACAAACACACCTATTGGATGCACAAGGTTGGTTAAAAACCCTAGTTGGACAAGAATATGCCTAGGGAGGACGAAAATGACCTAATTGATCATCCAATGACACAAATGAACTTATTGGATGCACAAGATTGGCTAAAAACCCTAATTGGACAAGAATAAGCATAGGGAGGACGAAAATGACCTAATTGATCATCCAATGACACAAACACACCTATTGGATGCACAAGATTGGTTAAAAACCCTAATTGGACAAGAATATGCCTAGGGAGGACGAAAATGACCTAAATGTTAATCCAATGACACAAATGAACTTATTGGATGCACAAGATTGGTTAAAAACCCTAATTGGACAAGAATAAGCCTAGGGAGGACGAAAATGACCTAAATGTTAATCCAATGAAACAACTCAACTTATTGGATGCACAAGATTGGTTAAAAACCCTAATTGGACAAGAATAAGCATAGGGAGGACGAAAATGACCTAATTGATCATCCAATGACACAAACACACCTATTGGATGCAGAAGATTGGTTAAAAACCCTAGTTGGACAAGAATATGCCTAGGGAGGACGAAAATGACCTAAATATTAATTCAATGAAACAAACAAACTTATTGGATGTACAAGATTGGTTTAAAACCCTAATTGGACAAGAATAAGCCTAGGGAGGACGAAAATGACCTAATTGATCATCCAATGACACAAACACACCTATTGGATGCACAAGATTGGTTAAAAACCCTAATTGGACAAGAATAAGCCTAGGGAGGACATAAATGACCTAATTGATCATCCAATGACACAAACACACCTATTAGATGCACAAGATTGCTTAAAAACCCTAATTGGAAAAGAATATGCCTAGGGAGGACAAAAATGACCTAAATATTAATTCAATGACACAAACAAACTTATCGGATGCACAAGATTGGTTAAAAACACTAATTGGACAAGAATAAGCCTAGGGAGGACGAAAATGACCTAATTGATCATCCAATGGCACAAACACACCTATTGTATGCACAAGATTGGTTAAAAACCCTAATTGGACAAGAATAAGCCTAGGGAAGCGAAAATGACCTAATTGATCATCCAATGACACAAACACACCTATTGGATTCACAAGATTGGTTAAAAACCCTAATTGGACAAGAATATGCCTAGGGAGGACGAAAATGACCTAAATGTTAATCCAATGACACAAATGAACTTATTGGATGCACAAGATTGGTTAAAAACCCTAATTGGACAAGAATAAGCCTAGGGAGGGCGAAAATGACCTAATTGATCTGTCAATGACACAAACACACCTATTGGATGCACAAGATTGGTTAAAAACCCTAATTGGACAAGAATATGCCTAGGGAGGACGAAAATGACCTAAATATTAATTCAATGACATAAACAAACTTGTTGGATGCACAAGATTGGTTAAAAACCCTAATTGGACAAGAATAAGCCTAGGGAGGACGAAAATGACCTAATTAATAATCCAATGACACAAACACACCTATTGGATGCACAAGATTGGTTAAAAACCCTAATTGGACAAGAATAAGCCTAGGGAGGACGAAAATGACCTAATTGATCATCCAATGACACAAACACACCTATTGGATGCACAAGATTGGTTAAAAACCCTAATTGGACAAGAATAAGCCTAGGGAGGACAACAATGACCTAATTGATCATCCAATGACACAAACACACCTATTGGATGCACAAGAATGGTTAAAAACCCTAATTGGACAAGAATAAGCCTAGGGAGGACGAAAATGACCTAATTGATCATCCAATGACACAAACACACCTATTGGATGCACAAGATTGGTTAAAAACCCTAATTGGACAAGAATAAGCCTAGGGAGGACGAAAATGACCTAATTGATCATCCAATGACACAAACACACCTATTGGATGCACAAGATTGGTTAAAAACCCTAATTGGACAAGAATATGCCTAGGGAGGACGAAAATGACCTAAATGTTAATCCAATGACACAACTCAACCTATTGGATGCACAAGATTGGTTAAAAACCCTAATTGGACAAGAATAAGCCTAGGGAGGACGATAAATGACCTAATTGATCATCCAATGACACAAACACACCTATTGGATGCACAAGATTGGTTAAAAACCCTAATTGGACAAGAATAAGCCTAGGGAGGACGAAAATGACCTAATTGATCATCCAATGACACAAACACACCTATTGGATGCACAAGATTGGTTAAAAACCCTAATTGGACAAGAATAAGCCTAGGGAGGACGAAAATGACCTAATTGATCATCCAATGACACAAACACACCTATTGGATGCACAAGATTGGTTAAAAACCCTAATTGGACAAGAATAAGCCTAGGGAGGACGAAAATGACCTAATTGATCATCCAATGACACAAACACACCTATTGGATGCACAAGATTGGTTTAAAACCCTAGTTGATCAAGAATATGCCTAGGAAGGACGAAAATGACCTAATTGATCATCCAATGACACAAATGAACTTATTGGATGCACAAGATTGGTTAAAAACCCTAATTGGACAAGAATAAGCCTAGGGAGGACGAAAATGACCTAATTGATCATCCAATGACACAAACACACCTATTGGATGCACAAGATTGGTTAAAAACCCTAATTGGACAAGAATAAGCCTAGGGAGGACGAAAATGACCTAATTGATCATCCAATGACACAAACACACCTATTGGATGCACAAGATTGGTTAAAAACCCTAATTGGACAAGAATAAGCCTAGGGAGGACAAAAATGACCTAAATTGATCATCCAATGACACAAACACACCTATTGGATGCACAAGATTGGTTAAAAACCCTAATTGGACAAGAATATGCCTAGGGAGGACGAAAATGACCTAAATGTTAATCCAATGACACAAATGAACTTATTGGATGCACAAGATTGGTTAAAAACCCTAATTGGACAAGAATAAGCCTAGAGAGGATCAAAGTGACCTAATTAATCATCCAATGAGATAAACACACCTATTGGATGCACAAGATTAGTTAAAAACTCTAATTGGACAAGAATATGCCTAGGGAGGACGAAAATGACCTAAATGTGAATCCAATGACACAAATGAACTTATTGGATGCACAAGATTGGTTAAAAACCTAATTCGACAAGAATAAGCCTAGGGAGAATCAAAATGACCTAAATGTTAATCCAATGACACAACTCAACTTATTGGATGCACAAGATTGGTTAAAAACCCTAATTGGACAAGAATAAGCCTAGGGAGGACGAAAATGACCTAATTGATCATCCAATGACACAAACACACCTATTGGATGCACAAGATTGGTTAAAAACCCTAATTGGACAAGAATAAGCCTAGGGAGGACGAAAATGACCTAATTGATCATCCAATGACACAAACACACCTATTGGATGCACAAGATTGGTTAAAACCCTTAATTGGAATGAATATGCCTAGGGAGGACGGATATGACCTAAATGTTAATCCAATGACACAAATGAACTTATTGGATGCACAAGATTGGTTAAAAACCCTAATTGGACAAGAATAAGCCTAGGGAGGACGAAAATGACCTAATTGATCATCGAATGACACTAATGAACTTATTATATGAACAAGATTGGTTAAAAACCCTAATTGGACAAGAATAAGCCTAGGGAGGACGAAAATGACCTAATTGATCATCCAATGACACAAACACACCTATTGGATGCACAAGATTGGTTAAAAACCCTAATTGGACAAGAATATGCATAGGGAGGACGAAAATGACCTAATTGATCATCCAATGACACAAACACACCTATTGGATGCACAAGATCGGTTAAAAACCCTAATTGGACAAGAATAAGCCTAGGGAGGACGAAAATTACCTAATTGATCATCCAATGACACAAACACACCTATTGGATGCACAAGATTGGTTAAAAACCCTAATTGGACAAGAATATGCCTAGGGAGGACGAAAATGACCTAAATGTTAATCCAATGACACAAATGAACTTATTGGATGCACAAGATTGGTTAAAAACCCTAATTGGACAAGAATAAGCCTAGGGAGGACGAAAATGACCTTAATGTTCATCCAATGACACAAATGAACTTATTGGATGCACAAGATTGGTTAAAAACCCTAATTGGACAAGAATATGCCTAGGGAGGACGAAAATGACCTAAATGTTAATCCAATGACACAAATGAACTTATTGGATGCACAAGATTGGTTAAAAACCCTAATTGGACAAGAATAAGCCTAGGGAGGACGAAAATGACCTAAATGTTAATCCAATGACACAGCTCAACTTATTGGATGCACAAGATTGGTTAAAAACCCTAATTGGACAAGAATAAGCCTATGGAGGACGAAAATGACCCAAATGTTAATCCAATGACACAACTCAACTTATTGGATGCACAAGATTGGTTAAAAACCCTAATTTGACAAGAATATGCCTAGGGAGGACGAAAAAGACCTAATTGATCGTCCAATGACACAAACACACCTATTGGATGCACAAGATTGGTTAAAAACCCTAATTGGACAAGAATAAGCCTAGGGAGGACGAAAATGACCTAATTGATCATCCAATGACACAAACACACCTATTGGATGCACAAGATTGGTTAAAAACCCTAATTGGACAAGAATAAGCCTAGGGAGGACGAAAATGACCTAATTGATCATCCATTGCCACAAACACACCTATTGGATGCACAAGATTGGTTACAAACCCTAATTGGACAAGAATAAGCCTAGGGAGGACGAAAATAACCTAATTGATCATCCAATGACACAAAAACACCTATTGGATGCACAAGATTGGTTAAAAACCCTAATTGGACAAGAATAAGCCTAGGGAGGACGAAAATGACCTAATTGATCATCCAATGACACAAACACACCTATTGGATGCACAAGATTGGTTAAAAACCCTAATTGGACAAGAATAAGCCTAGGGAGGACGAAAATGACCTAATTGATCATCCAATGACACAAACACACCTATTGGATGCACAAGATTGGTTAGAAACCCTAATTGGACAAGAATAAGCCTAGGGAGGACAAAAATGAACTAATTGATCATCCAATGACACAAACACACCTATTGGATGCACAAGATTGGTTAAAAACCCTAATTGGACAAGAATAAGCCTAGGGAGGACGAAAATGACCTAATTGATCATCCAATGACACAAACACACCTATTGGATGCACAAGATTGGTTAAAAACCCTAATTGGACAAGAATAAGCCTAGGGAGGACGAAAATGACCTAATTGATCATCCAATGACACAAACACACCTATTTCATGCACAAGATTGGTTTAAAACCCTAGTTGGACAAGAATATGCCTAGGGAGGACGAAAATGACCTAAATATTAATTCAATGACATAAACAAACTTGTTGGATGCACAAGATTGGTTAAAAACCCTAATTGGACAAGAATAAGCCTAGGGAGGACGAAAATGACCTAATTGATCATCCAATGACACAAACACACCTATTGGATGCACAAGATTGGTTAAAAACCCTAATTGGACAAGAATAAGCCTAGGGAGGACGAAAATGACCTAGTTGATCATCCATTGCCACAAACACACTTATTGGATGCACAAGATTGGTTAAAAACCCAAATTGGACATGAATAAGTCTAGGGAGGACGAAAATGACCTAATTGATCATCCAATGACACAAACACACCTATTGGATGCACAAGATTGGTTAAAAACCCTAATTGGACAAGAATAAGCCTAGGGAGGACGAAAATGACCTAATTGATCATCCAATGACACAAACACACCTATTGGATGCACAAGATTGGTTAAAAACCTTAATTGGACAAGAATAAGCCTAGGGAGGACGAAAATGACCTAAATGTTAATCCAATGACACAAACAAACCTATTGGATGCACAAGATTGGTTAAAAACCCTAATTGGACAAGAATAAGCCTAGGGAGGACGAAAATGACCTAAATGTTAATCCAATGACACAACTCAACTTATTGGAAGCACAAGATTGGTTAAAAATCCTAATTGGATAAGAATAAGCATAGGGAGGACGAAAATGACCTAATTGATCATCCAATGACACAAACACACCTATAGGATGCACAAGATTGGTTAAAAACCCTAATTGGACAAGAATATGCCTAGGGAGGACGAAAATGACCTAATTGATCATCCAATGACACAAACACACCTATAGGATGCACAAGATTGGTTAAAAACCCTAATTGGACAAGAATATGCCTAGGGAGGACGAAAATGACCTAATTGATCATCCAATGACACAAACACACCTATTGAATGCACAAGATTGGTTAAAAACCCTAATTGGACAAGAATATGCCTTGGGAGGACCAAAATGACCTAAATATTAATTCAATGACACAAACAAACTTATTGGATGCACAAGATTGGTTAAAAACCCTAATTGGACAAGAATAAGCCTATGGAGGACGAAAATGACCTAATTGATCATCCAATGACACAAACACACCTATTGAATGCACAAGATTGGTTAAAAACCCTAATTGGACAAGAATAAGCCTAGGGAGGACGAAAATGACCTAAGTGATAATCCAATGACACAACTCAACTTATTGGATGCACAAGATTGGTTAAAAACCCTAATTGGAAAAGAATAAGCCTAGAGAGGACGAAAATGACCTAATTGATCATCCAATGACACAAACACACCTATTGGATGCGCAAGATTGGTTAAAAACCCTAATTGGACAAGAATATGCCTAGGGAGGATGAAAATGACCTAAATATTAATTCAATGACACAATTAAACTTATTGGATGCACAAGATTGGTTAAAAACCCTAATTGGACAAGAATAAGCCTAGGGAGCACGAAAATGACCTAAATGATAATCCAATGACACAACTCAACTTATTGGATGCACAAGATTGGTTAAAAACCCTAATTGGAAAAGAATAAGCCTAGGGAGGACGAAAATGCCCTAATTGATCATCCAATGACACAAACACACCTATTGGATGCGCAAGATTGGTTAAAAACCATAATTGGACAAGAATATGCCTAGGGAGGACGAAAATGACCTAAATATTAATTCAATGACACAAACAAACTTATCGGATGCACAAGATTGGTTAAAAACCCTAATTGGACAAGAATAAGCCTAGGGAGGACGAAAATGACCTAATTGATCATCCAATGACACAAACACACCTATTGGATGCGCAAGATTGGTTAAAAACCCTAATTGGACAAGAATATGCCTAGGGAGGACGAAAATGACCTAAATATTAATTCAATGACACAAACAAACTTATTGGATGCACAAGATTGGTTAAAAACCCTAATTGGACAAAAATAAGCCTAGGGAGGACGAAAATGACCTAATTGATAATCCAATGACACAAACAAACTTATTGGATGCACAAGATTGGTTAAAAACCCTAATTGGACAAGAATAAACCAAGGGAGGACAAAAATGACCTAAATGTTAATCCAATGACACTACTCAACTTATTGGAAGCACAAGATTGGTTAAAAACCCTAATTGGACAAGAATAAGCCTAGGGAGGACGAAAATGACCTAATTGATCATCCAATGACACAAACACACCTATTGGATGCACAAGATTGGTTAAAAACCCTAATTGGACAAGAATAAGCCTAGGGAGGACGAAAATGACCTAATTGATCATCCAATGACACAAACACACCTATTGGATGCACAAGATTGGTTAAAAACCCTAATTGGACAAGAATATGCCTAGGGAGGACGAAAATGACCTAAATGTTAATCCAATGACACAAATGAACTTATTGGATGCACAAGATTGGTTAAAAACCCTAATTGGACAAGAATAAGCCTAGGAAGGACGAAAATGACCTAATTGATCATCCAATGACACAAACACCTATTGGATGCACAAGAATGGTTAAAAACCCTAATTGGACTAGAATATGCCTAGGGAGGACGAAAATGACCTAATTGATCATCCAATGACACAAACACACCTATTGGATGCACAAGATTGGTTAAAAACCCAAATTGGACAAGAATAAGCCTAGGGCGGACGAAAATGACCTAATTGATCATCCAATGACACAAACACACCTATTGGATGCACAAGATTGGTTAAAAACCCAAATTGGACAAGAATAAACCTAGGGAGGACGAAAATGACCTAATTGATCATCCAATGACACAAACACACCTATTGGATGCACAAGATTGGTTAAAAACCCTAATTGGACAAGAATATGCCTAGGGAGGACGAAAATGACCTAAATATTAATTAAATGACACAAATAAAGTTATTGGAGGCACAAGATTGGTTAAAAACCCTAATTGGACAAGAATAAGCCTAGGGAGGACGAAAATGACCTAATTGATCATCCAATGACACAAACACACCTATTGGATGCACAAGATTGGTTAAAAACCCTAATTGGACAAGAATAAGCCTAGGGAGGACGAAAATGACCTAAATTCTAATCCAATGACACAACTCAACTTATTGGATGCACAAGATTGGTTAAAAACCCTAATTGGGCAACAATAAACCTAGGGAGGACGAAAATGACCTAATTGATCATCCAATGACACTAATGAACTTATTGGATGCACAAGATTGGTTAAAAACCCTAATTGGACAAGAATAAGCCTATGGAGGACGAAAATGACCTAGTTGATCATCCAATGACACAAACACACCTATTGGATGCACAAGATTGGTTAAAAACCCTAATTGGACAAGAATAGGCCTAGGGAGGACGAAAATGACCTAATTGATCATCGAATGACACAAACACACCTATTGGATGCACAAGTTGGTTAAAAACCCTTATTGGACAAGAATATGCCTAGGGAGGACGAATATGACCTAAATGTTAATCCAATAACACAAATGAACTTATTGGATCCACAAGATTGGTTAAAAACCCTAATTGGACAAGAATAAGCCTAGGGAGAACGAAAATGACCTAAATGTTAATCCAATGACACAACTCAACTTATTGGATGCACAAGATTGGTTAAAAAACCTAATTGGACAAGAATAAGCCTAGGGAGGACGAAAATAACCTAATTGATCATCCAATGACACAAACACACCTATTGGATACACAAGATTGGTTAAAAAACCTAATTGGACAAGAATAAGCCTAGGGAGGACAAAAATAACCTTATTGATCATCCAATGACACAAACACACCTATTGGATGCACAAGATTGGTTAAAAACCCTAATTGGACAAGAATATGCCTAGGGAGGACGAAAATGACCTAAATGTTAATCCAATGACACAAATGAACTTATTGGATGCACAAGATTGGTTAAAAACCCTAATTGGACAAGAATAAGCCTAGGGAGGACGAAAATGACCTAAATGCTAATCCAATGACACAACTCAACTTATTTGATGCACAAGATTGGTTAAAAACCCTAATTGGGCAAGAATAAGCCTAGGGAGGACGAAAATGACCTAATTGATCATCCAATGACACAAACACACCTATTGGAAGCACAAGATTGGTTAAAAACCCTAATTGGACAAGAATATGCCTAGGGAGGACGAAAATGACCTAAATGTTAATCCAATGACACAAATGAACTTATTGGATGCACAAGATTGGTTAAAAACCCTAATTGAACAAGAATAAGCCTAGGGAGGACGAAAATGACCTAATTGATCATCCAATGACACAAACACACCTATTGGATGCACAAGATTGGTTAAAAACCATAATTCGACAAGAATATGCCTAGGGAGGACGAAAATGACCTAAATATTAATTCAATGACACAAACAAAGTTATTGGATGCACAAGATTGGTTAAAAACCCTAATTGGACAAGAATAAGCCTAGGGAGTACGAAAATGACCTAATTGATCATCCAATGACACAAACACACCTATTGGATGCACAAGATTTTTTAAAAACCCTAATTGGACAAGAATATGCCTAGGGAGGACGAAAATGACCTAAATATTAATTCAATGACACAAACAAAGTTATTGGATGCACAAGATTGGTTAAAAACCCTAATTGGACAAGAATAAGCCTAGGGAGGACAAAAATGACCTAATTGATCATCCAATGACACAAACACACCTATTGGATGCACAAGATTGGTTAAAAACCCTAATTGGACAAGAATAAGCCTAGGGAGGACGAAAATGACCAAATTGATCATCCAATGACAAAAACACACCTATTGGATGCACAAGATTGGTTAAAAACCCTAATTGGACAAGAATAAGCCTAGTGAGGATGAAAATGACCTAATTGATCATCAAATGACACAAACACACCTATTGGAAGCACAAGATTGGTTAAAAACCCTAGTTGGACAAGAATATGCCTAGAGAGGACGAAAATGACCAAATTGATCATCCAATGACACAAATGAACTTATTGGATGCACAAGATTGGTTAAAAACCCTAATTGGACAAGAATAAGCATAGAAAGGACGAAAATGACCTAATTGATCATCCAATGACACAAACACACCTATTGGATGCACAAGATTGGTTCAAAACCGTAATTGGACAAGAATATGCCTAGGGAGGACGAAAATGACCTAAATGTTAATCCAATGACACAAATGAACTTATTGGATGCACAAGATTGGTTAAAAACCCTAATTGGACAAGAAAAAGCCAAGGAAGGACGAAAATAACCTAATTGATCATCCAATGACACAAACACACCTATTGGATGCACAAGATTGGTAAAAAACCCTAATTGGACAAGAATAAGCCTAGGGAGGACGAAAATGACCTAATTGATCATCCAATGACACAAACATACCTATTGGATGCACAAGATTGGTTAAAAACCCTAATTGGACAAGAATATGCCTAGGGAGGACGAAAATGACCTAATTGATCATCCAATGAGACAAACACACCTATTGGATACACAAGATTGGTTAAAAACCCTAATTGGACAAGAATATGCCAAGGGAGGACGAATATGATCTAAATGTTAATCCAATAACACAAATGAACTTATTGGATGCACAAGATTCGTTAAAAACCCTAATTGGACAAGAATAAGCCTAGGGAGAACGAAAATGACCTAAATGTTAATCCAATGACACAACTCAACTTATTGGATGCACAAGATTGGTTAAAAACCCTAATTGGACAAGAATAAGCCTAGCGAGGACGAAAATAACCTAATTGATCATCCAATGACACAAACACACCTATTGGATGCACAAGAATGGTTAAAAACATTAATTGGACAAGAATATGCCTAGGGAGGACGAAAATGACCTAAATGTTAATCCAATGACACAAAAGAACTTATTGGATGCACCAGATTGGTTAAAAACCCTAATTGGACAAGAATAAGCCTAGGGAGGACGAAAATGACCTAAATGCTAATCCAATGACACAACTCAACTTATTGGATGCACAAGATTGGTTAAAAACCCTAATTGGGCAAGAATAAGCCTAGGGAGGACGAAAATGACCTAATTGATCATCCAATGACACAAACACACCTATTGGAAGCACAAGATTGGTTCAAAACCCTAATTGGACAAGAATATGCCTAGGGAGGACGAAAATGAGCTAAATGTTAATCCAATGACACAAATGAACTTATTGGATGCACAAGAATTGTTAAAAACCCTAATTGGACTAGAATAAGCCTAGGGAGGACGAAAACGACCTAATTGATCTGCCAATGACACAAACACACCTATTGGAAGCACAAGATTGGTTAAAAACCCAAATGGGACAAGAATATGCCTAGGGAGGACGAAAATGACCTAAATGTTAATCCAATGACACAAATGAACTTGTTGGATGCACAAGATTGGTTAAAAACCCTAATTGGACAAGAATAAGCCTAGGGAAGGCGAAAATGACCTAATTGATCTGCCAATGACACAAACACACCTATTGGATGCACAAGATTGGTTAAAAACCCTAATGGGACAAGAATATGCCTAGGGAGGACGAAAATGACCTAAATGTTAATTCAATGACACAAACAAAGTTATTGGATGCACAAGATTGGTTAAAAACCCTAATTGGACAAGAATAAGCCTAGGGAGGACGAAAATGACCTAATTGATCATCCAATGACACAAACACACCTATTGGAAGCACAAGATTGGTTAAAAACCCTTATTGGACAAGAATATGCCTAGCGAGGACGAAAATGACCTAAATGTTAATCCAATGACACAAATGAACTTATTGGATGCACAAAATTGGTTACAAACCCTAATTGGACAAGAATAAGTCTAGGGAGGACGAAAATGACCTAATTGATCATCCAATGACACAAACACACTTATTGGATGCAAAAGATTGGTTAAAAACCCTAATTGGACCAGAATATGCCTAGGGAGGACGAAAATGACCTAAATATTAATTCAATGACACAAACAAAGTTATTGGATG
>JBBPBR010000894.1:76327-156154 GCA_037974775.1 Cicer pinnatifidum | reverse complement strand
TCATTGGATTAACATTTAGGTCATTTTCGTCCTCCCTAGGCTTATTCTTGTCCAATTAGGGTTTTTAACCAATCTTGTGCATCCAATAAGTTCATTTGTGTCATTGGATTTACATTTAGGTCATTTTCGTCCTCCCTAGGCATATTCTTGTCCAATTAGGAGTTTTAACCAATCTTGTGCATCCAATAGGTGTGTTTGTGTCTTTGGATGATCAATTAGGTCATTTTCGTCCTCCCTAGGCTTATTCTTGTCCAATTAAGGTTTTTAACCAATCTTGTGCATCCAATAAGTTTGTTATTGTCATTGAATTAATATTTAGGTCATTTTCGTCCTCCCTAGGCATATTCTTGTCCAATTAGGGTTTTTAACCAATCTTGTGCATCCAATAGGTGTGTTTGTGTCATTGCATGATCAATTAGGTCATTTTCGTCCTCCCTATGCTTATTCTTGTCCAATTAGGGTTTTTAACCAATCTTGTGCATCCAATAGGTGTGTTTGTGTCATTGGATGATCAATTAGGTCATTTTCGTCCTCCCTAGGCTAATTCTTGTCCAATTATGGTTTTTAACCAATCTTGTGCATCCAATAGGTGTGTTTGTGTCATTGGATGATCAATTAGGTCATTTTCGTCCTCCCTAGGCTTATTCTTGTCCAATTAGGGTTTTTAACCAATCTTGTGCATCCAATAAGTTTGTTAGTGTCATTGAATTAATATTTAGGTCATTTTCGTCCTCCCTAGGCATATTCTTGTCCAATTACGGTTTTTAACCAATCTTGTGCATCCAATAGGTGTGTTTGTGTCATTGTATGATCAATTAGGTCATTTTCGTCCTTCCTAGGCATATTCTTGTCCAATTAGGGTTTTTTACCAATCTTGTGCATCCAATAGGTGTGTTTGTGGCAATGGATGATCAATTAGGTCATTTTCGTCCTCCCTAGGCTTATTCTTGTCCAATTAGGGTTTTTAACCAATCTTGTGCATCCAATAAGTTGAGTTGTTTCATTGGATTAACATTTAGGTCATTTTCGTCCTCCCTAGGCTTATTCTTGTTCAATTAGGGTTTTTAACCAATCTTGTGCATCCAATAAGTTCATTTGTGTCATTGGATTTACATTTATGTCATTTTCGTCATCCCTAGGCTTATTCTTGTCCAATTAGGGTTTTTAACCAATCTTGTGCATCCAATAGGTGTGTTTGTGTCATTGGATGATCAATTAGGTCATTTTCGTCCTCCCTAGGCTTATTCTTGTCCAATTATGGTTTTTAACCAATCTTGTGCATCCAATAGGTGTGTTTGTGTCTTTGGATGATCAATTAGGTCATTTTCGTCCTCCCTAGGCTTATTCTTGTCCAATTAGGGTTTTTAACCAATCTTGTGCATCCAATAGGTGTGTTTGTGTCATTGGATGATCAATTAGGTCATTTTCGTCCTCCCTAGGCTTATTCTTGTCCAATTAGGGTTTTTAACCAATCTTGTGCATCCAATAAGTGCGTTTGTGTCATAGGATGATCAATTAGGTCATTTTCGTCCTCCCTAGGCTTATTCTTGTCCAATTAGGGTTTTTAACCAATGTTGTGCATCCAATAAACTCGTTTGTGTCATTGAATTAACATTTAGGTCATTTTCGTCCTCCCTAGGCATATTCTTGTCCAATTAGGGTTTTTAACCAATCTTGTGCATCCAATAAGTTTGTTTGTTTCATTGAATTAATATGTAGGTTATTTTCGTCCTCCCTAGGCATATTCTTGTCCAATTAGGGTTTTTAACCAATCTTGTGCATCCAATAGGTGTGTTTGTGTCATTGGATGATCAATTAGGTCATTTTCGTCCTCCCTAGGCTTATTCTTGTCCAATTAGGGTTTTTAACCAATCTTGTGCATCCAATAAGTTGAGTTGTGTCATTGGATTAACATTTAGGTCATTTTCGTTCTCCCTAGGCATATTCTTGTCCAATTAGGGTTTTTAACCCATCTTGTGCATCGAATAAGTTCATTTGTGTTATTGGATTAACATTTAGGTCATATTCGTCCTCCCTAGGCATATTGTTGTCCAATTAGGGTTTTTAACCAATCTTGTGCATCCAATAGGTGTGTTTGTGTCATTGGATGATCAATTAGGTCATTTTCGTCCTCCCTAGGCTTATTCTTGTCCAATTAGGGTTTTTAACCAATCTTGTGCATCCAATAACTTTGTTTGTGTCATTGAATTAATATTTAGGTCATTTTCGTCCTCCCTAGGCATATTCTTGTCCAATTAGGGTTTTTAATCAATCTTGTGCACCCAATAGGTGTGTTTGTGTCATTGGATGATCAATTTGGTCATTTTCGTCCTCCATAGGCTTATTCTTGTCCAATTAGGGTTTTTAACCAATCTTGTGCATCCAATATGTGTGTTTTTGTCATTGGATAATAAATTAGGTCATTTTCTTCCTCCCCAGGCTTATTCTTGTCCAATTAGGGTTTTCAACCAATCTTGTGCATCCAATAGAAGTGTTTGTGTCATTGGATGATCAATTAGGTCATTTTCGTCCTCTCTAGGCTTATTCTTGTCCAATTAGTGTTTTTAACCAATCTTGTGCATCCAATAGGTGTGTTTGTGTCATTGGATGATCAATTAGGTCATTTTCGTCCTCCCTAGGCATATTCTTGTCCAGTTAGGGTTTTTAACCAATCTTGTGCATCCAATAGGTGTGTTTGTGTCATTGGATGATCAATTAGGTCATTTTCGTCCTCCCTAGGCTTATTCTTGTCCAATTAGGGTTTTTAACCAATCTTGTGCATCCAATAAGTTCATTTGAGTCATTGGATTAACATTTAGGTCATTTTCATCCTCCCTAGGCATATTCTTGTTTAATTAGGGTTTTTAACCAATCTTGTGCATCCAATAGGTGTGTTTGTGTCATTGGATGATCAATTAGGTCATTTTCGTCCTCCCTAGGCTTATTCTTGTCCAATTAGGGTTTTTAACCAATCTTGTGCATCCAATAACTTGAGTTGTGTCATTGAATTAACATTTAGGTCATTTTCGTTCTCCCTAGGCTTATTCTTGTCCAATTAGGGTTTTTAACCAATCTTGTGCATCCAATAGGTGTGTTTGTGTCATTGGATGATCAATTAGGGTTTTTAACTAATCTTGTGCATCCAATAAGTTCATTTGTGTCATTGGATGATCAATTAGGTCATTTTCGTCCTCCCTAGGCATATTCTTGTCCAATTAGGGTTTTTAACCAATCTTGTGCATCCAATAGGTGTGTTTGTGTCATTGGATGATCAATTTAGGTCATTTTCGTTCTCCCTAGGCATATTCTTATCCAATTAGGGTTTTTAACCAATCTTGTGCATCCAATAGGTGTGTTTGTGTCATTGGATGATCAATTAGGTCATTTTCGTCCTCCCTAGGCTTATTCTTGTCCAATTAGGGTTTTTAACCAATCTTGTGCATCCAATAGGTGTGTTTGTGTCATTGGATGATCAATTAGGTCATTTTCGGCCTCCCAAGGCTTATTCTTGTCCAATTAGGGTTTTTAACCAATCTTGTGCATCCAATAGGTGTGTTTGTGTCATTGGATGATCAATTAGGTCATTTTCGTCCTCCCTAGGCTTATTCTTGTCCAATTAGGGTTTTTAACCAATCTTGTGCATCCAATAGGTGTGTTTGTGTCATTGGATGATCCATTAGGTCATTTTTGTCCTCCCTAGGCTTATTCTTGTCCAATTAGGGTTTTTAACCAATCTTGTGCATCCAATAGGTGTGTTTGTGTCATTGGATGATCAATTAGGTCATTTTCGTCCTCCCTAGGCTTATTCTTGTCCAATTAGGGTTTTTAACCAATCTTGTGCATCCAATAGGTGTGTTTATGTCATTGGATGCTCAATTAGGTCATTTTTGTCCTCCCTAGGCTTATTCTTGTCCAATTAGGGTTTTTAACCAATCTTGTGCATCCAATAGGTGTGTTTGTGTCATTGGATGATCAATTAGGTCATTTTCGTCCTCCCTAGGCTTATTCTTGTCCAATTAGGGTTTTTAACCAATCTTGTGCATCCAATAGGTTTGTTTGTGTCATTGGATGATCAATTTGGTTATTTTCGTCATCCCTAGGCTTATTCTTGTCCAATTAGGGTTTTTAACCAATCTTGTGTATCCAATAGGTGTGTTTGTGTCATTGGATGATCAATTAGGTCATTTTCGTCCTCCCTAGGCTTATTCTTGTTCAATTAGGGTTTTTAACCAATCTTGTGCATCCAATAACTTTGTTTGTGTCATTTTATTAATATTTAGGTCATTTTCGTCCTCCCTAGGCATATTCTTGTCCAATTAGTGTTTTTAACCAATCTTGTGTATCCAATAGGTGTGTTTGTGTCATTGGATGATCAATTAGGTCATTTTCGTCCTCCCTAGGCTGATTCTTGTCCAATTAGGGTTTTTAACCAATCTTGTGCATCCAGTAAGTGTGTTTGTGTCATTGGATGATCAATTAGGTCATTTTCGTCCTCCCAAGGCATATTCTTGTTCAATTAGGGTTTTTAACCAAGCTTGTGCATCCAATAAGTTGAGTTGTGTCATCGGATGATCAATTAGGTCATTTTCGTCTTCCCTAGGCTTATTATTGTCCAATTAGGGTTTTTAACCAATCTTGTGCATCCAATAAGTTCATTTGTGTCATTGGATTTACATTTAGGTCATTTTCGTCCTCCCTAGGCATATTCTTGTCCAATTAGGGTTTTTAACCAATCTTGTGCATCCAATAGGTGTGTTTGTGTCATTGGATGATCAATTAGGTCATTTTCGTCCTCCCTAGGCTTATTCTTGTCCAATTAGGGTTTTTAACCAATCTTGTGCATCCAATAACTTTGTTTGTGTCATTGAATTAATATTTATTTCATTTTCGTCCTCCGTAGGCATATTCTTGTCCAACTAGGGTTTTTAACCAATCTTGTGCATCCAATAGGTGTGTTTGTGTCATTGGATGATCAATTAGGTCATTTTCGTCCTCCCTAGGCATATTCTTGTCCAACTAGGGTTTTAAACCAATCTTGTGCATCCAATAGGTGTGTTTGTGTCATTGGATAATCAATTAGGTCAGTTTCGTCCTCCCTAGGCTTATTCTTGTCCAATTAGGGTTTTTAACCAATCTTGTGCATCCAATAGGTGTGTTTGTGTCATTGGATGATCAATTAGGTCATTTTCGTCCTCCCTAGGCTTATTCTTGTCCAATTAGGGTTTTTAACCAATCTTGTGCATCCAATAACTTTGTTTGTGTCATTGGATTAATATTTAGGTCATTTTTGTCCTCCCTAGGCTTATTCTTGTCCAATTAGGGTTTTTAACCAATCTTGTGCATCCAATAGGTGTGTTTGTGTCATTGGATGATCAATTAGGTCATTTTCGTCCTCCCTAGGCTTATTCTTGTCCAATTAGGGTTTTTAACCAATCTTGTCCATCCAATAAGTTTGTTTGTGTCATTGAATTAATATTTAGGTCATTTTCGTCCTCCCTAGGCATATTCTTGTCCAATTAGGGTTTTTAACCAATCTTGTGCATCCAATAGGTGTGTTTGTGTCATTGGATGATCAATTAGGACATTTTCGTCCTCCCTAGGCTTATTTTTGTCAATTTAGGGCTTTTAACCAATCTTGTGCATCCAATAAGCTCATTTGTGTCATTGGATTAACATTTAGGTCATTTTCGTCCTCCCTAGGCATATTCTTGTCCAATTAGGGTTTTTAACCAATCTTGTGCTTCCAATAGGTGTGTTTGTGTCATTGGATGATCAATTAGGTCATTTTCGTCCTCCCTAGGCTTATTCTTGTCCAATTAGGGTTTTTAACCAATCTTGTGCATCCAATAAGTTGAGTTGTGTCATTGGATTAACATTTAGGTCATTTTCGTCCTCCGTAGGCTTATTCTTGTCCAATTAGGGTTTTTAACCAATCTTGTGCATCCAATAAGTTGTGTTGTGTCATTGGATTAACATTTAGGTCATTTTTGTCCTCCCTAGGCTTATTCTTGTCCAATTAGGGTTTTTAACCAATCTTGTGCATCCAATAGGTGTGTTTGTGTCATTGGATGATCAATTAGGTCATTTTCGTCCTCCCTAGGCTTATTCTTGTCCAATTAGGGTTTTTAACCAATCTTGTGCATCCAAAAAGTTCATTTGTGTCATTGGATTAACATTTAGGTCATTTTCGTCCTCCCTAGGCTTATTCTTGTCCAATTAGGGTTTTTAACCAATCTTGTGCATCCAATAAGTTGAGTTGTGTCATTGGATTAACATTTAGGTCATTTTCTTCCTCCCTAGGCTTATTCTTGTCCAATTATGGTTTTTAACCAATCTTGTGCATCCAATAAGTTCATTTGTGTCATTGGATTTACATTTTGGTCATTTTCGTCCTCCCTAGGCATATTCTTGTGCAATTAGGGTTTTTAACCAATCTTGTGCATCAAATAGGTGTGTTTGTGTCATTCGATGATCAATTAGGTCATTTTCGTCATCCCTTGGCTTATTCTTGTCCAATTAGGGTTTTTAACCAATCTTGTGCATCCAATAACTTTGTTTGTGTCATTGAATTAATATTTAGGTCATTTTCGTTCTCCTTAGGCATAGTCTTGTCCAATTAGGGTTTTTAACCAATCTTGTGCATCCAATAGGTGTGTTTGTTTCATTGGATGACCAATTAGGTCATTTTCGTCCTCCCTAGGCTTATTCTTGTCCAATTAGGGTTTTTAACCAATCTTGTGCATCCAATAAGTTCATTTGTGTTAGTGGATTAACATTTAGGTCATTTTTGTCCTCCCTAGACATATTCTTGTCCAATTAGGGTTTTTAACCGATCTTGTGCTTCCAATAGGTGTGTTTGTGTCATTGGATGATCAATTAGGTCATTTTCGTCCTCCCTAGGCTTATTCTTGTCCAATTAGGGTTTTTAACCAATCTTGTGCATCCAATAAGTTTGTTATTGTCATTGAATTATTATTTAGGTCATTTTCGTCCTCCCTAGGCATATTCTTGTCCAATTAGGGTTTTTAACCAATCTTGTGCATCCAATAGGTGTGTTTGTGTCATTGCATGATCAATTAGGTCATTTTCGTCCTCCCTAGGCATATTCTTGTCCAATTAGGGTTTTTAACCAATCTTGTGCATCCAATAGGTGTGTTTGTGTCATTGGATCATCAATTAGGTCATTTTCGTCCTCCCTAGGCTTATTCTTGTCCAATTAGGGTTTTTAACCAATCTTGTGCATCCAATAAGTTGAGTTGTGTCATTGGATTAACATTTAGGTCATTTTCGTTCTCCCTAGTCATATTCTTGTCCAATTAGGGTTTTTAACCAATCTTGTGCATCCAATAGGTGTGTTTGTGTCATTGGATGATCAATTAGGTCATTTTCGTCCTCCCTAGGCTTATTCTTGTCCAATTAGGGTTTTTAACCAATCTTGTGCATCCAATAAGTTGAGTTGTGTCATTGGATTAACATTTAGGTCATTTTCATTCTCCCTAGGCTTATTCTTGTCCAATTAGGGTTTTTAACCAATCTTGTGCATCCAATAGGTGTGTTTGTGTTATTGGATGATTAATTAGGTCATTTTCGTCCTACTTAGGCTTATTCTTGTCCAATTAGGGTTTTTAACCAATCTTGTGCATCCAATAAGTTGAGTTGTGTCATTGGATTAACATTTAGGTCATTTTCGTTCTCCCTAGGCTTATTCTTGTCCAATTAGGGTTTTTAACCAATTTTGTGCATCCAATAAGTTCATTTGAGTTATTGGATTAACATTTAGGTCATATTCGTCCTCCCTAGGCATATTCTTGTCCAATTAGGGTTTTAACCAATCTTGTGCATCCAATAGGTGTGTTTGTGTCATTCGATGATCAATTAGGTCATTTTCGTCCTCCCTAGGCATATTCTTGTCCAGTTAGGGTTTTTAACCAATCTTGTGCATCCAATAGGTGTGTTTGTGTCATTGGATGATCAATTAGGTCATTTTCGTCCTCCGTAGGCTTATTCTTGTCCAATTAAGGTTTTTAACCAATCTTGTGCATCCAATAAGTTCATTAGTGTCATTGGATGATCAATTAGGTCATTTTCGTCCTCCCTAGGCATGTTCTTGTCCAACTAGGGTTTTTAACCAATCTTGTGCATCCAATAGGTGTGTTTGTGTCATTGGATGATCAATTAGGTCATTTTCGTCCTCCCTAGGCTTATTCTTGTCCAATTAGGGTTTTTAACCAATCTTGTGCATCCAATAAGTTGAGTTGTGTCATTGGATGATCAATTAGGTCATTTTCGTCCTCCCTAGGCTTATTCTTGTCCAATTAGGGTTTTTAACCAATCTTGTGCATCCAATAAGTGCATTTGTGTCATTGGATTCACATTTAGGTCATTTTCGTCATCCTTAGGCATATTCTTGTCTAATTAGGGTTTTTAACCAATCTTGTGCATCCAATAGGTGTGTTTATCTCATTGGATGATCAATTAGGTCGCTTTGATCCTCCCTAGGCTTATTCTTGTCCAATTAGGGTTTTTAACCAATCTTGTGCATCCAATAAGTTCATTTGTGTCATTGGATTAACATTTAGGTCATATCCGTCCTCCCTAGGCATATTCTTGTCCAATTAGGGTTTTTAACCAATCTTGTGCATCCAATAGGTGTGTTTGTGTCATTGGATGATCAATTAGGTCATTTTCGTCCTCCCTAGGCTTATTCTTGTCCAATTAGGGTTTTTAACCTATCTTGTGCATCCAATAAGTTTGTTTGTGTCATTGAATTAATATTTAGGTCATTTTCGTCCTCCCTAGGCATATTCTTGTCCAATTAAGGTTTTTAACTAATCTTGTGCCTCCAATAGGTGTGTTTGTGTCATTGGATGATCAATTAGGTCATTTTCGTCCTCCCTAGGCTTATTCTTGTCCAATTAGGGTTTTTAACCAATCTTGTGCATCCAATAAGTTCATTAGTGTCATTGGATGATCAATTAGGTCATTTTCGTCCTCCTTGGGCATGTTCTTGTCCAACTAGGGTTTTTAACCAATCTTGTGCATCCAATAGGTGTGTTTGTGTCATTGGATGATCAATTAGGTCATTTTCGTCCTCCCTAGGCTTATTCTTGTCCAATTAGGGTTTTTAACCAATCTTGTGCATCCAATAAGTTTGTTTGTGTCATTGAATTAATATTTAGGTCATTTTCGTCTTCCCTAGGCATATTCTTGTCCAATTAGGGGTTTTAACCAATGTTGTGCATCCAATAGCTGTGTTTGTGTCATTGGATGATCAATTAGGTCACTTTCTTCCTCCCTAGGCATATTCTTGTCCAATTAGGGTTTTTAACCAATCTTGTGCATCCAATAGGTGTGTTTGTGTCATTGGATGATCAATTAGGTCATTTTCGTCCTCCCTAGGCTTATTCTTGTCCAATTAGGGTTTTTAACCAATCTTGTGCATCCAATAAGTTGAGTTGTGTCATTGGATTAACATTTAGGTCATATTCGTCCTCCCTAGGCTTATTCTTGTCCAATTAGGGTTTTTAACCAATCTTGTGCATCCAATAAGTTCATTTGTGTCATTGGATTAACATTTAGGTCATTTTCGTCCTCCCTAGGCATATTCTTGTCCAATTAGGGTTTTTAACCAATCTTGTGCATCCAATAGGTGTGTTTTTGTCATTGGATGATCAATTAGGTTATTTTCGTCCTCCCTAGGCTTATTCGTGTCCAATTAGGGATTTTAACTAATCTTGTGCATCCAATAAGTTCATTTGGGTCATTGGATGATCAATTAGGTCATTTTCGTCCTCCCTAGGCTTATTCTTGTCCAATTAGGGTTTTTAACCAATCTTGTGCATCCAATAAGTTGAGTTGTGTCATTGGATTAACATTTAGGTCATTTTCGTCCTCCCTTGGCTTATTCTTGTCCAATTAGGGTTTTTAACCAATCTTGTGCATCCAATAGGTGTGTTTGTGTCATTTGATGATCAATTAGGTCATTTTCGTCCTCCATAGGCTTATTCTTGTTCAATTAGGGTTTTTAACCAATCTTGGGCATCCAATAAGTTGAGTTGTGTCATTGGATTAACATTTAGGTCATTTTCATCCTCCCTAGACTTATTCTTGTCCAATTAGGGTTTTTAACCAATCTTGTGCATCCAATAAGTTCATTTGTGTCATTGGAATAACATTTAGGTCATTTTCGTCCTCCCTAGGCATATTCTTGTCCAATTAGGGTTTTTAACCAATCTTGTGCATCCAATAGGTGTGTTTGTGTCATTGGATGATCAATTAGGTTATTTTCGTTCTCCCTAGGCTTATTCTTGTCCAATTAGGGTTTTTAACGAATCTTGTACATCTAATAAGTTCATTTGTGTCATTGGATTAACATATAGGTCATTTTCGTCCTCCCTAGGCATATTCTTGTCCAATTAGGGTTTTTAACCAATCTTGTGCATCCAATAGGTGTGTTTGTGTCATTGGATGATCAATTAGGTCATTTTCGTCCTCCCTAGGCTTATTCTTGTCCAATTAGGGTTTTTAACCAATCTTGTGCATCCAATAAGTTGAGTTGTGTCATTGGATTAACATTTAGGTCCTTTTCGTCCTCCCTAGGCTGATTCTTGTCCAATTAGGGTTTTTAACCAATCTTGTTCATCCAATAGGTATGTTTGTGTCATTGGATGATCAATTAGGTCATTTTCGTCCTCCCTATGCTTATTCTTGTCCAATTAGGGTTTTTAACCAATCTTGTGCATCCAATAGGTGTGTTTGTGTCATTGGATGATCAATTAGGTCATTTTCGTCCTCCCTAGGCTTATTCTTGTCCAATTAGGGTTTTTAACCAATCTTGTGCATCCAATAGGTGTGTTTGTGTCTTTGGATGATCAATTAGGTCATTTTCGTCCTCCCGAGGCTTATTCTTGTCCAATTAGGGTTTTTAACCAATCTTGTGCATCCAATAGGTGTGTTTGTGTCATTGGATGATCAATTAGGTCATTTTCGTCCTCCCTAGGCTTATTCTTGTCCAATTAGGGTTTTTAACCAATCTTGTGCATCCAATAGGTGTGTTTGTGTCATTGGATGATCAATTAGGTCATTTTCGTCCTCCCTAGGCTTATTCTTGTCCAATTAGGGTTTTTAAACAATCTTGTGCATCCAATAGGTGTGTTTTTGTCTTTGGATGATCAATTAGGTCATTTTCGTCCTCCGTAGGCTTATTCTTGTCCAATTAGGGTTTTTAACCAATCTTGTGCATCCGATAAGTTTGTTTGTGTCATTGAATTAATATTTAGGTCATTTTCGTCCTCCCTAGGCATATTCTTTTCCAATTAGGGTTTTTAACCAATCTTGTGCATCCAATAGGTGTGTTTGTGTCATTGGATGATCAATTAGGTCATTTTCGTCCTCCCTAGGCTTATTCTTGTCCAATTATGGTTTTTAACCAATCTTGTGCATCCAATAGGTGTGTTTGTGTCATTGGATGGTCAATTAGGTCATTTTCGTCCTCCCTAGGCATATTCTTGTCCTATTAGGGTTTTTAACCAATCTTGTGCATCCAATAGGTGTGTTTGTGTCATTGGATGATCAATTAGGTCATTTTCGTCCTCCCTAGGCTTATTCTTGTCCAATTAGGGTTTTTAACCAATCTTGTGCATCCAATAAGTTGAGTTGTGTCATTGGATTAAGATTTAGGTCATTTTCGTTCTCCCTAGGCTTATTGTTGTCCAATTAGGGTTTTTAACCAATCTTTTGCATCCAATAAGTTCATTTGTGTTATTGGATTAACATTTAGGTCATATTCGTCCTCCCTAGGCATATTCTTGTCCAATTAGGGTTTTTAACCAATCTTGTGCATCCAATAGGTGTGTTTGTGTCATTGGATGATCAATTAGGTCATTTTCGTCCTCCCTAGGCATATTCTTGTCCAATTAGGGTTTTTAACCAATCTTGTGCATCCAATAGGTGTGTTTGTGTCATTGGATGATCAATTAGGTCATTTTCGTCCTCCCTAGGCTTATTCTTGTCCAATTAGGGTTTTTAACCAATTTTGTTCATCCAATAAGTTTGTTTATGTCATTGAATTAATATGTAGGTCATTTTCGTCCTCCCTAGGCATATTCTTGTCCAATTAGGCTTTTTAACCAATCTTGTGCATCCAATAGGTGTGTTTGTGTCATTGGATGATCAATTAGGTCACTTTCGTCCTCCCTAGGCTTATTCTTGTCCAATTAGGGTTTTTAACCAATCTTGTGCATCCAATAAGTTCATTTGTGTCATTGGATTTACATTTAGGTCATTTTCGTCCTCCCTAGGCATATTCTTGTCCAATTAGGGTTTTTAACCAATCTTGTGCATCCAATAGGTGTGTTTGTGTCATTGGATGATCAATTAGGTCATTTTCGTCCTCCCTAGGCTTATTCTTGTCCAATTAGGGTTTTTAACCAATCTTGTGCATCCAATAACTTTGTTTGTGTCATCGAATTAATATTTAGGTCATTTTCATCCTCCCTAGGCATATTCTTGTCCAATTAGGGTTTTTAACCAATCTTGTGCATCCAATAGGTGTGTTTGTGTCATTGGATGATCAATTAGGTCATTTTCGTCCTCCCTAGGCTTATTCTTGTCCAATTAGGGTTTTTAACCAATCTTGTGCATCCAATAGGTGTGTTTGTGTCATTGGATGATCAATTAGGTCATTTTCGTCCTCCCTAGGCATATTCTTGTCCAAATTCGGGTTTTTAACCAATCTTGTGCATCCAATAGGTGTGTTTGGTTCATTGGATGATCAATTAGGTCATTTTCATCCTCCCTAGGCATATTCTTGTCCAATTAGGGTTTTTAACCAATCTTGTGCATCCAATAGGTGTGTTTGTGTCATTGGATGATCAATTAGGTCATTTTCGTCCTCCCTAGGCTTATTCTTGTCCAATTAGGGTTTTTAACCAATCTTGTGCATCCAATAGGTGTGTTTGTGTCATTGGATGATCAATTAGGTCATTTTCTTCCTCCCTAGGCTTATTCTTGTCCAATTAGGGTTTTTAACCAATCTTGTGCATCCAATAACTTTGTTTATGTCATTGGATGATCAATTAGGTCATTTTCGTCCTCCCTAGGCTTATTCTGGTCCAATTAGGGTTTTTAACCAATCTTGTGCATCCAAAAAGTTTCTTTATGTCATTGAATTAATATTTAGGTCATTTTCGTCCTCCCTTGGCATATTCTTGTCCAATTAGGGTTTTTAACCAATCTTGTGCATCCAATAGGTGTGTTTGTGTCATTGGATGATCAATTAGGTCATTTTCGTCCTCCCTAGGCTTATTCTTGTCCAATTAGGGTTTTTAACCAATCTTGTGCATCCAATAGGTGTGTTTGTGTCATTGGATGATCAATTAGGTCATTTTCGTCCTCCCTAGGCTTATTCTTGTCCAATTAGGGTTTTTAACCAATCTTGTGCATCCAATAGGTGTGTTTGTGTCATTGGATGATCAATTAGGTCATTTTCGTCCTTTCTATGCTTATTTTTGTCCAATTAGGGTTTTTAAGCAATCTTGTGCATCCAATAAGTTCATTTGTGTCATTGGATGATCAATTAGGTCATTTTCGTCCTCCCTAGGCATATTCTTGTCCAACTAGGGTTTCTAACCAATCTTGTGCTTCCAATAGATGTGTTTGTGTCATTGGATGATCAATTAGGTCATTTTCGTCCTCCCTAGGCTTATTCTTGTCCAATTAGGGTTTTTAACCAATCTTGTGCATCCAATAGGTGTGTTTGTGTCATTGGATGATCAATTAGGTCATTTTCGTCCTCCCTAGGCTTATTCTTGTCCAATTAGGGTTTTTAACCAATCTTGTGCATCCAATAGGTGTGTTTGTGTCATTGGATGATCAATTAGGTCATTTTCGTCCTCCCTAGGCTTATTCTTGTCCAATTAGGGTTTTTAACCAATCGTGTGCATCTCATAGGTGTGTTTGTGTCATTGGATGATCAATTAGGTCATTTTCGTCCTCCCTAGGTATATTCTTGTACAACTAGGGTTTTTAACCAATCTTGTGCATCCAATAAGTTCATTTGTTTCATTGGATGATCAATTAGGTCATTTTCGTCCTTCCTAGGCATATTCTTGTCCAACTAAGGTTTTTAACCAATCTTGTGCATTCAATAGGTGTGTTTGTGTCATTGGATGATCAATTAGGTCATTTTCGTCCTCCCTAGGCTTATTCTTGTCCAATTAGGGTTTTTAACCAATCTTGTGCATCCAATAGGTGTGTTTGTGTCATTGGATCATCAATTAGGTCATTTTCGTCCTCCCTAGGCTTATTCTTGTCCAATTAGGGTTTTTAACCAATCTTGTGCATCCAATAAGTTCATTTGTGTTATTGGATTAACATTTAGGTCATATTCGTCCTCCCTAGGCATATTCTTGTCCAATTAGGGTTTTTAACCAATCTTGTGCATCCAATAGCTGTGTTTGTGTCATTGGATGATCAATTAGGTCATTTTCGTCCTCCCTAGGCATATTCTTGTCCAATTAGGGTTTTTAACCAATCTTGTGCTTCCAATAGGCGTGTTTGTGTCATTGGATGATCAATTAGGTCATTTTCGTCCTCCCTAGGCATATTCTTGTCCAATTAGGGTTTTTAACCAATCTTGTGCATCCAATAGGTGTGTTTCTGTCATTGGACGATCAATTAGGTCATTTTCGTCCTCCCTACACTTATTCTTCCCAATTAGGGTTTTTAACCAATCTTGTGCATCCAATAGGTGTGTTTGTGTCATTGGATGATCAATTAGGTCATTTTCGTCCTCCCTAGGCTTATTCTGGTCCAATTAGGGTTTTTAACCAATCTTGTGCATCCAATAGCTGTGTTTGTGTCATTGGATGATCAATTAGGTCATTTTCGTCCTCCCTAGGCATATTCTTGTCCAATTAGGGTTTTTAACCAATCTTGTGCATCCAATAGGTGTGTTTGTGTCATTGGATGATCAATTAGGTCATTTTCGTCCTCCCTAGGCTTATTCTTGTCCAATTAGGGTTTTTAACCAATCTTGTGCATCCGATAAGTTTGTTTGTGTCATTGAATTAATATTTAGGTCATTTTCGTCGTCCCTAGGCATATTCTTGTCCAATTAGGGTTTTTAACCAATCTTGTGCATCCAATAGGTGTGTTTGTGTCATTGGATGATCAATTAGGTCATTTTCGTCCTCCCTAGGCTTATTCTTGTCCAATTAGGGTTTTTAACCAATCTTGTGCATCCAATAAGTTGAGTTGTGTCATTGGATTAACATTTAGGTCATTTTCGTCATCCCTAGTCTTATTCTTGTCCAATTAGGGTTTTTAACCAATCTTGTGCATCCAATAAGTTGAGTTGTGTAATTGGATTAACATTTAGGTCATTTTCGTCCTGCCTAGGCATATTCTTGTCCAATTAGTGTTTTTAACCAATCTTGTGCATCCAATAGGTGTTTTTGTGTCATTGGATGATCAATTAGGTTATTTTCGTCGTCCCTAGGCTTATTCTTGTCCAATTAAGGTTTTTAACTAATCTTGTGCATCCAATAAGTTCATTTGTGTCATTGGACGATCAATTAGGTCATTTTCGTCCTCCCCAGGCATATTCTTGTCCAATTAGGGTTTTTAACCAATCTTGTGCATCCAATAGGTGTGTTTGTGTCATTGGATGATCAATTAGGTCATTTTCGTCCTCCCTAGGCTTATTCTTGTCCAATTAGGGTTTTTAACCAATCTTGTGCATCCAATAAGTTGATTTGTGTCATTGGATTTACATTTAGGTCATTTTCGTCCTCCCTAGGCATATTCTTGTCCAATTAGGGTTTTTAACCAATCTTGTGCATCCAATAGGTGTGTTTGTGTCATTGGATGATCAATTAGGTCATTTTCGTCATCCCTAGGCTTATTCTTGTCCAATTAGGGTTTTTAACCAATCTTGTGCATCCAATATGTTGATTTGTGTCATTGGATTAACATTTAGGTCATTTTAGTCCTCCCTAGGCTTATTCATGTCCAATTAGGGTTTTTAACCAATCTTGTGCATCCAATAAGTTGAGTTGTGTAATTGGATTAACATTTAGGTCATTTTCGTCCTCCCTTGGCTTATTCTTGTCCAATTAGGGTTTTTAACCAATCTTGTGCATCCAATAAGTTCATTTGTGTCATTGGATTTACATTTAGGTCATTTTCGTCCTCCCTAGGCATATTCTTGTCCAATTAGGGTTTTTAACCAATCTTGTGCATCCAATAGGTGTGTTTGTGTCATTGGATGATCAATTAGGTCATTTTCGTCATCCCTAGGCTTATTCTTGTCCAATTAGGGTTTTTAACCAATCTTGTGCATCCAATAAGTTGAGTTGTGTCATTGGATTAACATTTAGGTCATTTTCATTCTCCCTTGGCTTATTCTTGTCGAATTAGGTTTTTAACCAATCTTGTGCATCCAATAAGTTCATTTGTGTCATTGGATTCACATTTAGGTCATTTTCGTCCTCCCTAGGCATATTCTTGTCCAATTAGGGTTTTTAACCAATCTTGTGCATCCAATAGGTGTGTTTATCTCATTGGATGATCAATTAGGTCACTTTGATCCTCCCTAGGCTTATCCTTGTCCAATTAGGGTTTTTAACCAATCTTGTGCATCCAATAGGTGTGTTTGTGTCATTGGATGATCAATTAGGTCATTTTCGTCCTCCCTAGGCTTATTCTTGTCCAATTAGGGTTTTTAACCAATCTTGTGCATCCAATAAGTTGAGTTGTGTCATTGGATTAACATTTAGGTCATTTTCATTCTCCCTAGGCTCATTCATGTCCAATTAGGTTTTTAACCAATCTTGTGCATCCAATAAGTTCATTTGTGTCATTGGATTCACATTTAGGTCATTTTCGTCCTCCCTAGGCATATTCTTGTCCAATTAGGGTTTTTAACCAATCTTGTGCATCCAATAGGTGTGTTTATCTCATTGGATGATCAATTAGGTCACTTTGATCCTCCCTAGGCATATTCTTGTCCAATTAGGGTTTTTAACCAATCTTGTGCATCCAATAGGTGTGTTTGTGTCATTGGATGATCAATTAGGTCATTTTCGTCCTCCCTAGGCATATTCTTGTCCAATTAGGGTTTTTAACCAATCTTGTGCATCCAATAGGTGTGTTTGTGTCATTGGATGATCAATTAGGTCATTTTCGTCCTCCCTAGGCTTATTCTTGTCCAATTAGGGTTTTTAACCAATCTTGTGCATCCAATAGGTGTGTTTGTGTCATTGGATAATCAATTAGGTCATTTTCGTCCTCCCTTGGCTTATTCTTGTGCAATTAGGGTTTTTAATCAATCTTGTGCATCTAATAGGTGTGTTTGTGTCATTGGATGATCAATTAGGTCATTTTCGTCCTCCCTAGGCTTATTCTTGCCCAATAAAGGTTTTTAACCAATCTTGTGCATCCAATAAGTTGAGTTGTGTCATTGGATTAACATTTAGGTCATTTTCGTCCTCCCTAGGCTTATTCTTGTCCAATTAGGGTTTTTATCCAATCTTGTGCATCCAATAGGTGTGTTTGTGTCATTGGATGATCAATTAGGTCATTTTCGTCCTCCCTTGGCTTATTCTTGTCCAATTAGGGTTTTTAACCAATCTTGTGCATCCAATAGGTGTGTTTGTGTCATTGGATGACCAATTAGGTCATTTTCGTCCTCCCTAGGCTTATTCTTGTCCAATTAGGGTTTTTAACTAATCTTGTGCATCCAATAAGTTCATTTGTGTCATTGGATGATCAATTAGGTCATTTTCGTCCTCCCTAGGCATATTCTTGTCCAACTAGGGTTTTTAACCAATCTTGTGCATCCAATAGGTGTGTTTGTGTCATTGGATGATCAATTAGGTCATTTTCGTCCTCCCTAGGCTTATTCTTGTCCAATTAGGGTTTTTAACCAATCTTGTGCATCCAATAGGTGTGTTTGTGTCATTAGATGATCAATTAGGTCATTTTCATCCTCCCTAGGCTTATTCTTGTCCAATTAGGGTTTTTAACCAATCTTGTGCATCCAACAAGTTTGTTTATGTCATTGAATTAATATTTAGGTCATTTTTGTCCTCCCTAGGCATATTCTTGTCCAATTAGGGTTTTTAACCAATCTTGTGCATCCAATAGGTGTGTTTGTGTCAATGGATGATCAATTAGGTCATTTTTGTCCTCCCTAGGCTTATTCTTGTCCAATTAGGATTTTTAACCAATCTTGTTCATCCAATAGGTGTGTTTGTGTCATTGGATGATCAATAAGGTCATGTCCGTCCTCCCTAGTCATATTCTTGTCCAATTAGGGTTTTTAACCAATCTTGTGCATCCAATAGGTGTGTTTGTGTCATTGGATGATCAATTAGGTCATTTTCGTCCTCCCTAGGCTTATTCTTGCCCAATTAGGGTTTTTAACCAATCTTGTGCATCCAATAAGTTGAGTTGTGTCATTGGATTAACATTTAGGTCATTTTCGTCCTCCCTAGGCTTATTGTTGTCCAATTAGGGTTTTTAGCCAATCTTGTGCATCCGATAGGTGTGTTTGTGTAATTGGATGATCAATTAGGTCATTTACGTCCTCCCTAGGCTTATCCTTGTCCAATTAGGGTTTTTAACCAATCTTGTGCATGCAATACCTTTGTTTGTGTCATTGAATTAATATTTAGGTCATTTTCGTCCTCCCTAGGCATATTCTTGTCCAATTAGGGTTTTTAACCAATCTTGTGCATCCAATAGGTGTGTTTGTGTCATTGGATGATCAATTAGGTCATTTTCGTCCTCCCTAGGCTTATTCTTGTCCAATTAGGGTTTTTAACCAATCTTGTGCATCCAATAGGTGTGTTTGTGTTATTGGATGATCAATAAGGTCATTTTCGTCCTCCCTAGGCATATTCTTGTCCAATTAGGGTTTTTAACCAATCTTGTGCATCCAATAGGTGTGTTTGTGTCATTGGATGATCAATTAGGTCATTTTCGTCCTCCCTAGGCTTATTCTTGTCCAATTAGGGTTTTTAAACAATCTTTTGCATCCAATAGGTGTGTTTGTGTCATTGGATGATCAATTAGGTCATTTTCGTCCTCCCTAGGCTTATTCTTGTCCAATTAGGGTTTTTAACAAATCTTGTGCATCCAATAAGTTCATTTGTGTCATTGGATGATCAATTAGGTCATTTTCGTCCCCCCTAGGCTTATTCTTGTCCAATTAGGGTTTTTAACCAATCTTGTGCATCCAATAGGTGTGTTTGTGTCATTGGATGATCAATTAGGTCATTTTCGTCCTCCCTAGGCTTATTCTTGTCCAATTTGGGTTTTTAACCAATCTTGTGCATCCAATAAGTTTGTTTGTTTCATTGAATTAATATTTAGGTCATTTTCGTCCTCCCTAGGCATATTCTTGTCCAATTAGGGTTTTTAACCAATCTTGTGCATCCAATATGTGTGTTTGTGTCATTGGATGATCAATTAGGTCATTTTCGTCCTCCCTAGGCTTATTCTTGTCCAATTAGGGTTTTTAACCAATCTTGTGCATCCAATAGGTGTGTTTGTGTCATTGGATCATCAATTAGGTCATTTTCGTCCTCCCTAGGCTTATTCTTGTCCAATTAGGGTTTTTAACCAATCTTGTGCATCCAATAGGTGTGTTTGTGTCATTGGATGATCAATTAGGTCATTTTCGTCCTCCCTAGGCATATTCTTGTCCAATTAGGGTTTTTAACCAATCTTGTGCATCCAATAGGTATGTTTGTGTCATTGGATGACCAATTAGGTCATTTTCGTCCTCCCTAGGCATATTCTTGTCCAATTAGGGTTTTTAACCAATCTTGTGCATCCAATAGGTGTGTTTGTGTCATTGGATGATCAATTAGGTCATTTTCGTCATCCCTAGGCTTATTCTTGTCCAATTAAGGTTTTTAACCAATCTTGTGCATCCAATATGTTGATTTGTGTCATTGGATTAACATTTAGGTCATTTTAGTCCTCCCTAGGCTTATTCTTGTCCAATTAGGGTTTTTAACCAATCTTGTGCATCCAATAGGTGTGTTTGTGTCATTGGATGATCAATTAGGTCATTTTCGTCCTCCCTAGGCTTATTCTTGTCCAATTATGGTTTTTAACCAATCTTGTGCATCCAATAAGTTGAGTTGTGTCATTGGATTAACATTTAGGTCATTTTCGACCTCCCTAGGCTTATTCTTGTCCAATTACGGTTTTTAACCAATCTTGTGCATCCAATAGGTGTGTTTGTGTCATTGGATGATCAATTAGGTCATTTCCGTCCTCCCTTGGCTTATTCTTGTCCAATTAGGGTTTTTAACCAATCTTGTGCATCCAATAGGTGTGTTTGTGTCATTGGATCATCAATTAGGTCATTTTCGTCCTCCCTAGGCTTATTCTTGGCCAATTAGGGTTTTTAACCAATCTTGTGCATCCAATAAGTTGAGTTGTGTCATTGGATTAACATTTAGGTCATTTTCGTCCTCCCTAGGCTTATTCTTGTCCAATTAGGGTTTTTAACCAATCTTGTGCATCCAATAAGTTCATTTGTGTCATTGGATTTACATTTAGGTCATTTTTGTCCTCCCTAGGCATATTCTTGTCCAATTAGGGTTTTTAACCGATCTTGTGCTTCCAATAGGTGTGTTTGTGTCATTGGATGATCAATTAGGTCATTTTCGTCCTCCCTAGGCTTATTCTTGTCCAATTAGGGTTTTTAACCAATCTTGTGCATACAATAAGTTTGTTATTGTCATTGAATTAATATTTAGGTCATTTTCGTCCTCCCTAGGCATATTCTTGTCCAATTAGGGTTTTTAACCAATCTTGTGCATCCAATAGGTGTGTTTGTGTCATTGGATGATCAATTAGGTCATTTTCGTCATCCCTAGGCTTATTCTTGTCCAATTAGGATTTTTAACCAATCTTGTGCATCCAATAAGTTGAGTAGTTTCATTGGATTAACATTTAGGTCATTTTCGTCCTCCCTAGGCTTATTCTTGTCCAATTAGGGTTTTTAACCAATCTTGTGCATCCAATAAGTTCATTTGTGTCATTGGATTAACATTTAGGTCATTTTCGTCCTCCCTAGGCATATTCTTGTCCAATTAGGGTTTTTAACCAATCTTGTGCATCCAATAGGTGTGTTTGAGTCATTGTATGATCAATTAGGTTATTTGCGTCCTCCCTAGGCTTACTCTTGTCCAATTAGGGTTTTTAACCAATCTTTTCCATCCAATAGGTGTGTTTGTGTCATTGGATGATCAATTAGGTCATTTTCGTCCTCCATAGGCTTATTCTTGTCCAATTAGGGTTTTTAACCAATCTTGTGCATCCAATAGGTGTGTTTGTGTCATTGGATGATCAATTAGGTCATTTTCGTCCTCCCTAGGCTTATTCTTGTCCAATTAGGGTTTTTAACCAATCTTGTGCATCCAATAAGTTGAGTTGTGTCATTGGATTAACATTTAGGTCATTTTCGTCCTCCCTAGGCTTATTCTTGTCCAATTAGGGTTTTTAACCAATCTTGTGCATCCAATAGGTGTGTTTGTGTCATTTGGATGATCAATTAGGTCATTTTCGTCCTCCATAGGCTTATTCTTGTCCAATTAGGGTTTTTAACCAATCTTGTGCATCCAATAAGTTGAGTTGTGTCTTTGGATTAACATTTAGGTCATTTTCGTCCTCCCTAGGCTTATTCTTGTCCAATTAGGGTTTTTAACCAATCTTGTGCATCCAATAGGTGTGTTTGTGTCATTGGATGATCAATTAGGTCATTTTCGTCCTCCATAGGCTTATTCTTGTCCAATTAGGGTTTTTAACCAATCTTATGCATCCAATAGGTGTGTTTGAGTCATTGGATTAACATTTAGGTCATTTTCGTCCTCCCTAGGCATATTCTTGTCCAATTAGGGTTTTTAACCAATCTTGTGCATCTAATAGGTGTGTTTGTGTCATTGGATGATCAATTAGGTCATTTTCGTCCTCCCTAGGCTTATTCTTGTCCAATTAGGGTTTTTAACCAATCTTGTGCATCCAATAAGTTTGTTTGTGTCATTGAATTAATATTTAGGTCATTTTCGTCCTCCCAAGGTATATTCTTGTCCAATTAGGGTTTTTAACCAATCTTGTGCACCCAATAGGTGTGTTTGTGTCATTGGATGATTAATTAGGTCATTTTCGTCCTCCCTAGGCTTATTCTTGTCCAATTAGGGTTTTTAACCAATCTTGTGCATCCAATAAGTTCATTTGTGTCATTGGATGATCAATTAGGTCATTTTCCTCCTCCCTAGGCATATTCTTGTCCAATTAGGGTTTTTAACCAATCTTGTGCATCTAATAGGTGTGTTTGTGTCATTGGATGATCAATTAGGTCATTTTCGTCCTCCCTAGGCTTATTCTTGTCCAATTAGGGTTTTTAACCAATCTTGTGCATCCAATAAGTTTGTTTGTGCCATTGAATTAATATTTAGGTCATTTTCGTCCTCCCAAGGCATATTCTTGTCCAATTAGGGTTTTTAACCAATCTTGTGCATCCAATAGGTGTGTTTGTGTCATTGGATGATCAATTAGGTCATTTTCGTCCTCCCTAGGCTTATTCTTGTCCAATTAGGGTTTTTAACCAATCTTGTGCATCCAATAAGTTTGTTTGTCTCATTAAATTAATATTTAGGTCATTTTCGTCCTCCCTAGGCATATTCTTGTCCAATTAGGGTTTTTAACCAATCTTGTGCATCCAATAGGTGTGTTTGTGTCATTGGATGATCAATTAGGTAATTTTTGTCCTCCCTAGGCATATTCTTGTCCAATTAGGGTTTTTAACGAATCTTGTGCATCCAATAGGTGTGTTTGTGTCATTGGATGATCAATTAGGTCATTTTCGTCCTCCCTAGGCTTATTCTTGTCCAATTAGGGTTTTTAACCAATCTTGTGCATCCAATAAGTTGATTTGTGTCATTGGATTAACATTTAGGTCATTTTCGTCCTCCCTAGGCATATTCTTGTCCAATTAGGGTTTTTAACCAATCTTGTGCATCCAAAAGGTGTGTTTGTGTCATTGGATGATCAATTAGGTCATTTTCGTCCTCCCTAGGCATATTCTTGTCCAATTAGGGTTTTTAACGAATCTTGTGCATCCAATAGGTGTGTTTGTGTCATTGGATGATCAATTAGGTTAATTTCGTCCTCCCTAGGCTTATTCTTGTCCAATTAGGGTTTTTAACCAATCTTGTGCATCCAATAAGTTGAGTTGTGTCATTGGATTAACATTTAGGTCATTTTCGTCCTCCCTAGGCTTATTCTTGTCCAATTAGGGTTTTTAACCAATCTTGTGCATCCAATAAGTTCATTTGTGTCATTGGATTAACATTTAGGTCCTTTTCGTCCTCCCTAGGCATATTTTTGTCCAATTTGGGTTTTTAACCAATCTTGTGCATCCAATAGGTTTATTTGTGTCATTGGATGATCAACTAGGTTATTTTCGTCCTCCCTAGGCTTATTCTTGTCCAATTAGGGTTTTTAACCAATCTTGTGCATCCAATAGGTGTGTTTGTGTCATTGGATGATCAATTAGGTCATTTTCGTCCTCCCTAGGCTTATTCTTGTCCAATTAGGGTTTTTAACCAATCTTGTGCATCCAATAACTTTGTTTGTGTCATTGAATTAATATTTAGGTCATTTTCGACCTCCATAGGCATAGTCTTGTCCAATTAGGGTTTTTAACCAATCTTGTGCATCCAATAGGTGTGTTTTTGTCATTGGATGATCAATTAGGTCATTTTCGTCCTCCCTAGGCTTATTCTTGTCCAATTAGGGTTTTTAACCAATCTTGTGCATCCGATAAGTTTGTTTGTGTCATTGAATTAATATTTAGGTCATTTTCGTCGTCCCTAGGCATATTCTTGTCCAATTAGGGTTTTTAACCAATCTTGTGCATCCAATAGGTGTGTTTGTGTCATTGGATGATCAATTAGGTCATTTTCGTCCTCCCTAGGCTTATTCTTGTCCAATTAGGGTTTTTAACCAATCTTGTGCATCCAATAAGTTGAGTTGTGTCATTGGATTAACATTTAGGTCATTTTCGTCATCCCTAGTCTTATTCTTGTCCAATTAGGGTTTTTAACCAATCTTGTGCATCCAATAAGTTGAGTTGTGTAATTGGATTAACATTTAGGTCATTTTCGTCCTGCCTAGGCATATTCTTGTCCAATTAGTGTTTTTAACCAATCTTGTGCATCCAATAGGTGTTTTTGTGTCATTGGATGATCAATTAGGTTATTTTCGTCGTCCCTAGGCTTATTCTTGTCCAATTAAGGTTTTTAACTAATCTTGTGCATCCAATAAGTTCATTTGTGTCATTGGACGATCAATTAGGTCATTTTCGTCCTCCCCAGGCATATTCTTGTCCAATTAGGGTTTTTAACCAATCTTGTGCATCCAATAGGTGTGTTTGTGTCATTGGATGATCAATTAGGTCATTTTCGTCCTCCCTAGGCTTATTCTTGTCCAATTAGGGTTTTTAACCAATCTTGTGCATCCAATAGGTTCGTTTGTGTCATTGGATTAACATTTAGGTCATATCCGTCCTCCCTAGGCATATTCTTGTCCAATTAGGGTTTTTAACCAATCTTGTGCATCCAATAGGTGTGTTTGTGTCATTGGATGATCAATTAGGTCATTTTCGTCCTCCCTAGGCTTATTCTTGTCCAATTAGGGTTTTTAACCAATCTTGTGCATCCAATAAGTTTGTTTGTGTCATTGAATTAGTATTGGGTCATTTTCGTCCTCCCTAGGCATATTCTTGTCCAATTAGGGTTTTTAACCAATCTTGTGCATCCAATAGGTGTGTTTGTGTCATTGGATGATCAATTAGGTCATTTTCGTCCTCCCTAGGCTTATTCTTGTCCAATTAGGGTTTTTAACCAATCTTGTGCATCCAATAAGTTTATTTGTGTCATTGCATTAACATTTAGGTCATTTTCGTCCTCCCTAGGCATATTCTTGTCCAATTAGGGTTTTTAACCAATCGTGTGTATCCAATAGGTGTGTTTGTTTCATTGGATTAACATTTAGGTCATTTTCGTCCTCCCTAGGCATATTCTTTTCCAATTAGGGTTTTTAACCAAAGTTGTGCATCCAATAAGTTCATTTGTGTCATTGGATGATCAATTAGGTCAATTACGTCCTCCCTAGGCATATTCTGGCATATTCTTGTCCAATTAGGGTTTTTAACCAATCTTGTGCATCCAATAGGTGTGTTTGTGTCATTGGATGATCAATTAGGTCATTTTCGTCCTCCCTAGGCTTATTCTTGTCCAATTAGGGTTTTTAACCAATCTTGTGCATCCAATAAGTTGAGTTGTGTCATTGGATTAACATTTAGGTCATTTTCGTCCTCCCTAGACATATTCTTGTCCAATTAGGGTTTTTAACCAATCTTGTGCATCTAATAAGTTCATTTGTGTTATTGGATTAACATTTAGGTCATTTTCGTCCTCCCTTGGCATATTCTTGCTTAATTAGGGTTTTTAACCAATCTTGTGCATCCAATAGGTGTGGTTGTGTCATTGGATGATCAATTAGGTCATTTTTGTCCTCCCTAGGCTTATTTTTGTCCAATTAGGGTTTTTAACCAGTCTTGTGCATCCAATAAGTTTGTTTGTGTCATTCAATTAATATTTAGGTTATTTTCGTCCTCCCTATGCATATTCTTGTCCAATTAGGGTTTTTAACCAATCTTGTGCATCCAATAGGTGTGTTTGTGTCATTGGATGATCAATTAGGTCATTTTCGTCCTCCCTAGGCTTATTCTTGTCCAATTAGGGTTTTTAACCAATCTTGTGCATCCAAAAAGTTCATTTGTGTCATTGGATTAACATTTAGGTCATTTTCGTCCTCCCTAGGCTTATTCTTGTCCAATTAGGGTTTTTAACCAATCTTGTGCATCCAATAAGTTGAGTTGTGTCATTGGATTAACATTTAGGTCATTTTCTTCCTCCCTAGGCTTATTCTTGTCCAATTATGGTTTTTAACCAATCTTGTGCATCCAATAAGTTCATTTGTGTCATTGGATTTACATTTTGGTCATTTTCGTCCTCCCTAGGCATATTCTTGTGCAATTAGGGTTTTTAACCAATCTTGTGCATCAAATAGGTGTGTTTGTGTCATTGGATGATCAATTAGGTCATTTTCGTCATCCCTTGGCTTATTCTTGTCCAATTAGGGTTTTTAACCAATCTTGTGCATCCAATAACTTTGTTTGTGTCATTGAATTAATATTTAGGTCATTTTCGTCCTCCTTAGGCATAGTCTTGTCCAATTAGGGTTTTTAACCAATCTTGTGCATCCAATAGGTGTGTTTGTATCATTGGATGACCAATTAGGTCATTTTCGTCCTCCCTAGGCTTATTCTTGTCCAATTAGGGTTTTTAACCAATCTTGTGCATCCAATAAGTTAATTTGTGTTAGTGGATTAACATTTAGGTCATTTTTGTCCTCCCTAGACATATTCTTGTCCAATTAGGGTTTTTAACCGATCTTGTGCTTCCAATAGGTGTGTTTGTGTCATTGGATGATCAATTAGGTCATTTTCGTCCTCCCTAGGCTTATTCTTGTCCAATTAGGGTTTTTAACCAATCTTGTGCATCCAATAAGTTTGTTATTGTCATTGAATTAATATTTAGGTCATTTTCGTCCTCCCTAGGCATATTCTTGTCCAATTAGGGTTTTTAACCAATCTTGTGCATCCAATAGGTGTGTTTGTGTCATTGCATGATCAATTAGGTCATTTTCGTCCTCCCTATGCTTATTCTTGTCCAATTAGGGTTTTTAACCAATCTTGTGCATCCAATAGGTGTGTTTGTGTCATTGGATGATCAATTAGGTCATTTTCGTCCTCCCTAGGCTAATTCTTGTCCAATTATGGTTTTTAACCAATCTTGTGCATCCAATAGGTGTGTTTGTGTCATTGGATGATCAATTAGGTCATTTTCGTCCTCCCTAGGCTTATTCTTGTCCAATTAGGGTTTTTAACCAATCTTGTGCATCCAATAAGTTTGTTAGTGTCATTGAATTAATATTTAGGTCATTTTCGTCCTCCCTAGGCATATTCTTGTCCAATTAGGGTTTTTAACCAATCTTGTGCATCCAATAGGTGTGTTTGTGTCATTGCATGATCAATTAGGTAATTTTCGTCCTCCCTAGGCATATTCTTGTCCAATTAGGGTTTTTAACCAATCTTGTGCATCCAATAGGTGTGTTTGTGGCAATGGATGATCAATTAGGTCATTTTCGTCCTCCCTAGGCTTATTCTTGTCCAATTACGGTTTTTAACCAATCTTGTGCATCCAATAGGTGTGTTTGTGTCATTGGATGATCAATTAGGTCATTTCCGTCCTCCCTAGGCTTATTCTTGTCCAATTAGGGTTTTTAACCAATCTTGTGCATCCAATAAGTTTGTTAGTGTCATTGAATTAATATTTAGGTCATTTTCGTCCTCCCTAGGCATATTCTTGTCCAATTAGGGTTTTTAACCAATCTTGTGCATCCAATAGGTGTGTTTGTGTCATTGCATGATCAATTAGGTCATTTTCGTCCTCCCTAGGCATATTCTTGTCCAATTAGGGTTTTTAACCAATCTTGTGCATCCAATAGGTGTGTTTGTGGCAATGGATGATCAATTAGGTCATTTTCGTCCTCCCTAGGCCTATTTTTGTCCAATTAGGGTTTTTAACCAATCTTGTGCATCCAATAGGTGTGTTTGTGTCATTGGATGATCAATTAGGTCATTTTCGTCCTCCCTAGGCTTATTCTTGTCCAATTAGGGTTTTTAACCAATCTTGTGCATCCAATAACTTTGTTTGTGTCATTGAATTAATATTTAGGTCATTTTCGTCCTTCCTAGGCATATTCTTGTCTAATTAGGTTTTTTAACCAATCTTGTGCATCCAATAGGTGTGTTTGTGTCATTGGATGATCAATTCGGTCATTTTCGTCCTCCCTAGGCTTATTCTTGTCCAATTAGGGTTTTTAACCAATCTTGTGCATCCAATAACTTTGTTTGTGTCATTGAATTAATATTTAGGTCATTTTCGTCCTCCCTAGGCATATTCTTGTTTAATTAGGGTTTTTAACCAATCTTGTGCATCCAATAGGTGTGTTTGTGTCATTGGATGATCAATTAGGTCATTTTCGTCCTCCCTAGGCTTATTCTTGTCCAATTAGGGTTTTTAACCAATCTTGTGCATCCAATAAGTTGAGTTGTGTCATTGGATTAACATTTAGGTCATATTCGTCCTCCCTAGGCTTATTCTTGTCCATTTAGGGTTTTTAACCAATCTTGTGCATCCAATAGGTGTGTTTGTGTCATTGGATGATCAATTAGGTCATTTTCGTCCACCATAGGCTTATTCTTCTCCAATTAGGGTTTTTAACCAATCTTGTGCATCCAATAGGTGTGTTTGTGGCAATGGATGATCAATTAGGTCATTTTCGTCTTCCCTAGGCATATTCTTGTCCAATTAGCGTTTTTAACCAATCTTGTGCATCCAATAGGTGTGTTTGTGTCATTGGATGATCAATTAGGTCATTTTCGTCCTCCCTAGGCTTATTCTTGTCCAATTAGGGTTTTTAACCAATCTTGTGCATCCAATAAGTTGAGTTGTGTCATTGGATTAACATTTAGGTCATATTCGTCCTCCCTAGGCTTATTCTTGTCCATTTAGGGTTTTTAACCAATCTTGTGCATCCAATAGGTGTGTTTGTGTCATTGGATGATCAATTAGGTTATTTTCGTCCTCCCTAGGCTTATTCTTGTCCAATTAGGGTTTTTAACCAATCTTGTGCATCCAATAGGTGTGTTTGTGTCATTGGATGATCAATTATGTCATTTTCGTCCTCCCTAGGCTTATTCTTGTCTAATTAGGGTTTTTAACCAATCTTGTGCATCCAATAGGTGTGTTTGTGTCATTGGATGATCAATTAGGTCATTTTCGTCCTCCCTAGGCTTATTCTTGTCCAATTAGGGTTTTTAACCAATCTTGTGCATCCAATAGGTGTGTTTGTGTCATTGGATGATCAATTAGGTCATTTTCGTCCTCCCTAGGCTTATTCTTGTCCAATTAGGGTTTTTAACCAATCTTGTGCATCCAATAAGTTCATTTGTGTCATTGGATTAACATTTAGGTCATATCAGTCCTCCATAGGCATATTCTTGTCCAATTAGGGTTTTTAACCAATCTTGTGCATCCAATAAGTTCATTTGTGTTATTGGATTAACATTTAGGTCATATTCGTCCTCCCTAGGCATATTCTTGTCCAATTAGGGTTTTTAACCAATCTTGTGCATCGAATAACTTTGTTTATGTCATTGAATTAATATTTAGGTCATTTTCGTCCTCCCAAGGCATATTCTAGTCCAATTAGGGTTTTTAACCAATCTTGTGCATCCAATAGGTGTGTTTGTGTCATTGGATGATCAATTAGGTCATTTTCGTCCTCCCTAGGCTTATTCTTGTCCAATTAGGGTTTTTAACCAATCTTGTGCATCCAATAAGTTCATTTGTGTCATTGGATTAACATTTAGGTCATTTTCGTCCTCCCTAGGCATATACTTGTCCAATTAGAGTTTTTAACCAATCTTGTGCATCCAATAGGTGTGTTTGTGTCATTGGATGATCAATTCGGTCATTTTTGTCCTCCCTAGGCTTATTCTTGTCCAATTAGGGTTTTTAACCAATCTTGTGCATCCAATAGGTGTGTTTGTGTCATTGGATGATCAATTAGGTCATTTTCGTCCTCCCTAGGCTTATTCTTGTCCAATTAGGGTTTTTAACCAATCTTGTGCATCCAATAGGAGTGTTTGTGTCATTGGATGATTATTTAGGTCATTTTCGTCCTCCCTAGGCATATTCTTGTCCAATTAGGGTTTTTAACCAATCTTGTGCATCCAATAGGTGTGTTTGTGTCATTGGATGATCAATTAGGTCATTTTCGTCCTCCCTAGGCTTATACTTGTCCAATTAGGGTTTTTAACCAATCTTGTGCATCCAATAAGTTCATTAGTGTCGTTGGATTATCAATTAGGTCATTTTCGTCCTCCCTAGGCATATTCTTGTCCAATTAGGGTTTTTAACCAATCTTGTGCTTCCAATAGGTGTGTTTGTGTCATTGGATGACCAATTAGGTTATTTTCGTCCACCCTACGCTTATTCTTGTCCAATTAGGGTTTTTAACCAATCTTGTGCATCCAATAGGTGTGTTTGTGTCATTGGATGATCAATTAGGTCATTTTCGTCCTCCCTAGGCTTATTCTTGTCCAATTAGGGTTTTTAACCAATCTTGTGCATCCAATAACTTTGTTTGTGTCATTGAATTAATATTTAGGTCATTTTCGTCCTCCCTAGTCTTATTCTTGTCCAACTAGGGTTTTTAACCAATCTTGTGGATCCAATAGGTGTGTTTGTGTCATTGGATGATCAATTAGGTCATTTTCGTCCTCCCTAGGCTTATTCTTTTCCAATTAGGGTTTTAACCAATCCTGTGCATCCAATAGGTGTGTTTGTGTCATTGGATGATCAATTAGGTCATTTTCGTCCTCACTAGGCATATTCTTGTCCAACTAGGGTTTTTAACCAATCTTGTGCATCCAATAGGTGTGTTTGTGTCATTGGATGATCAATTAGGTCATTTTCGTCCTCCCTAGGCTTATTCTTGTCCAATTAGGGTTTTTAACCAATCTTGTGCATCCAATAAGTTCATTTGTGTCATTGGATTAACATTTAGGTCATATCCGTCCTCCCTAGGCATATTCATTCCAATTAAGGGTTTTAACCAATCTTGTGCATCCAATAGGTGTGTTTGTGTCATTGGATGATCAATTAGGTCATTTTCGTCCTCCCTAGGCTTATTCTTGTCCAATTAGGGTTTTTAACCAATCTTGTGCATCCAATAGGTGTGTTTGTGTCATTGGATGATCAATTAGGTCATTTTCGTCCTCCCTAGGCTTATTCTTGTCCAATTAGGGTTTTTAACCAATCTTGTGCATCCAATAAGTTGAGTTGTGTCATTGGATTAACATTTAGGTCATTTTGATTCTCCCTAGGCTTATTCTTGTCGAATTAGGTTTTTAACCAATCTTGTGCATCCAATAAGTTCATTTGTGTCATTGGATTCACATTTAGGTCATTTTCGTCCTCCCTAGGCATATTCTTGTCCAATTAGAGTTTTTAACTAATCTTGTGCATCCAATAGGTGTGTTTATCTCATTGGATGATTAATTAGGTCACTTTGATCCTCTCTAGGCTTATTCTTGTCCAATTAGGGTTTTTAACCAATCTTGTGCATCCAATAAGTTCATTTGTGTCATTGGATTAACATTTAGGTCATTTTCGTCCTCCCTAGGCATATTCTTGTCCAATTAGGGTTTTTAACCAATCTTGTGCATCCAATAGGTGTGTTTGTGTCATTGGATGATCAATTTAGGTCATTTTTGTCCTCCCTAGGCTTATTCTTGTCCAATTAGGGTTTTTAACCAATCTTGTGCATCCAATAGGTGTGTTTGTGTCATTGGATGATCAATTAGGTCATTTTCGTCCTCCCTAGGCTTATTCTTGTCCAATTAGGGTTTTTAACCAATCTTGTGCATCCAATAGGTGTGTTTGTGTCATTGGATGATCAATTAGGTCATTTTCGTCCTCCCTAGGCTTATTCTTGTCCAATTAGGGTTTTTAACCAATCTTGTGCATCCAATAAGTTGAGTTGTGTCATTGGATTAACATTTAGGTCATATTCGTCCTCCCTAAGCTTATTCTTGTCCAATTAGGGTTTTTAACCAATCTTGTGCATCCAATAGGTGTGTTTGTGTCATTGGATGATCAATTAGGTCATTTTCGTCCTCCCTAGGCTTATTCTTGTCCAATTAGGGTTTTTAACCAATCTTGTGCATCCAATAAGTTTGTTTGTTTCATTTAATTAATATTTAGGTCATTTTCGTCCTCCCTAGGCATATTCTAGTCCAATTAGGGTTTTTAACCAATCTTGTGCATCCAATAGGTGTGTTTGTGTCATTGGATGATCAATTAGGTCATTTTCGTCCTCCCTAGGCATATTCTTGTCCAATTAGGGTTTTTAACGAATCTTGTGCATCCAATAGGTGTGTTTGTGTCATTGGATGATCAATTAGGTCATTTTCGTCCTCCCTAGGCTTATTCTTGTCCAATTAGGGTTTTTAACCAATCTTGTGCATCCAATAAGTTGATTTGTGTCATTGGATTAACATTTAGGTCATTTCCGTCCACCCTAGGCTTATTCTTGTCCAATTAGGGTTTTTAACCAATCTTGTGCATCCAATAGGTGTGTTTGTGTCATTGGATGATCAATTAGGTCATTTTCGTCCTCCCTAGGCTTATTCTTGTCCAATTAGGGTTTTTAACCAATCTTGTGCATCCAATAAGTTGAGTTGTGTCATTGGATTAACATTTAGGTCATTTTCGTCCTCCCTAGGCTTATTCTTGTCCAATTACGGTTTTTAACCAATCTTGTGCATCCAATAGGTGTGTTTGTGTCATTGGATGATCAATTAGGTCATTTCCGTCCTCCCTAGGCTTATTCTTGTCCAATTAGGGTTTTTAACCAAATTTTGTGCATCCAATAGGTGTGTTTGTGTCATTGGATCATCAATTTGGTCATTTTCGTCCTCCCTAGGCTTATTCTTGGCCAATTAGGGTTTTTAACCAATCTTATGCATCCAATAAGTTGAGTTGTATCATTGGATTAACATTTAGGTCATTTTCGTCCTCCCTAGGCTTATTCTTGTCCAATTAGGGTTTTTAACCAATCTTGTGCATCCAATATGTTCATTTGTGTCATTGGATTTACATTTAGGTCATTTTTGTCCTCCCTAGGCATATTCTTGTCCAATTAGGGTTTTTAACCGATCTTGTGCTTCCAATAGGTGTGTTTGTGTCATTAAATGATCAATTAGGTCATTTTCGTCCTCCCTAGGCTTATTCTTGTCCAATTAGGGTTTTTAACCAATCTTGTGCATACAATAAGTTTGTTATTGTCATTGAATTAATATTTAGGTCATTTTGGTCCTCCCTAGGCATATTCTTGTCCAATTAGGGTTTTTAACCAATCTTGTGCATCCAATAGGTGTGTTTGTGTCATTGCATGATCAATTAGGTCATTTTCGTCCTCCCTAGGCATATTCTTGTCCAATTAGGGTTTTTAACCAATCTTGTGCATCCAATAGGTGTGTTTGTATCATTGCATGATCAATTAGGTCATTTTCGTCCTCCCTAGGCATATTCGTGTCCAATTAGGGTTTTTAACCAATCTTGTGCATCCAATAGGTGTGTTTGTTGCAATGGATTATCAATTAGGTCATTTTCGTCCTCCCTAGGCTTATTCTTGTCCAATTAGGGTTTTTAACCAATCTTGTGCGTCCAATAAGTTGAGTTGTTTCATTGGATTAACATTTAGGTCATTTTCGTCCTCCCTAGGCTTATTCTTGTCCAATTAGGGTTTTTAACCAATCTTGTGCATCCAATAAGTTCATTTGTGTCATTGGATTAACATTTAGGTAATTTTCGTCCTCCCTAGGCATATTCTTGTCCAATTAGAGTTTTAGACCAATCTTGTGCATCCAATAGGTGTGTTTGTGTCATTGGATGATCAATTAGGTTATTTTCGTCCTCCCTACGCTTATTCTTGTCCAATTAGGGTTTTTAACTAATCTTGTGCATCCAATAAGATCATTTGTGTCATTGGATGATCAATTAGGTCATTTTCGTCCTCCCTAGGCATATTCTTGTCCAATTAGGGTTTTTAACCAATCTTGTGCATCCAATAGGTGTGTTTGTGTCATTGGATGATCAATTAGGTCATTTTCGTCCTCCCTAGGCTTATTCTTGTCCAATTAGGGTTTTTAACCAATCTTGTGCAACTAATAGGTGTGTTTGTGTTATTGGATGATCAATTAGGTCATTTTCGTCCTCCCTAGGCTTATTCTTGTCCAATTAGGGTTTTTAACCAATCTTGTGCATCCGGTAAGTTTGTTTGTGTCATTGAATTAATATTTAGGTCATTTTCGTCCTCCCTAGGCATATTCTTGTCCAATTAGGGTTATTAACCAATCTTGTGCATCCAATAGGTGTGTTTGTGTCATTGGATGATCAATTAGGTCATTTTCGTCCTCCCTAGGCATATTCTTGTCCAACTAGGGTTTTTAACCAATCTTGTGCATCCAATAGGTGTGTTTGTGTCTTTGGATGATATATTAGGCCATTTTCGACCTCCCTAGGCTTATTCTTGTCCAATTAGGGTTTTTAACCAATCTTGTGCATCCAATAGGTGTGTTTGTGTCATTGGATGATCAATTAGGTCATTTTCGTCCTCCCTAGGCTTATTCTTGTCCAATTAGGGTTTTTAACCAATCTTGTGCATCCAATAGGTGTGTTTGTGTCATTGGATTAACATTTATGTCATTTTCGTCCTCCCTAGGCTTATTCTTGTCCAATTAGGGTTTTGAACCAATCTTGTGCATCCAATAAGTTTGTTTGTGTCATTGAATTAATATTTAGGTCATTTTCGTCCTCCCTAGGCATATTCTTGTCCAATTAGGGTTTTTAACCAATCTTGTGCATCCAATAGATGTGTTTGTGTCATTGGATGATCAATTAGGTCATTTTCGTCCTCCCTAGGCTTATTCTGGTCCAATTAGGGTTTTTAACCAATCTTGTGCATCCAATGAGTTTGTTTGTGTCATTGAATTAATATTTAGGTCATTTTCGTCCTCCCTAGGCATATTCTTGTCCAATTAGGGTTTTTAACCAATCTTGTGCATCCAATAGGTGTGTTTGTGGCAATGGATGATCAATTAGGTCATTTTCGTCCTCCCTAGGCTTATTCTTGTCCAATTAGGGTTTTTAACCAATCTTGTTCATCCAATAGGTGTGTTTGTGTCATTGGATGATCAATTAGGTCATTTTCGTCCTCCCTAGGCTTATTCTTGTCCAATTAGGGTTTTTAACCAATCTTGTGCATCCAACAGGTGTGTTTGTGCCATTGGATGATCAATTAGAACATTTTCGTCCTCCCTAGGTATATTCTTGTCCAATTAGGGTTTTTAACGAATCTTGTGCATCCAATAGGTGTGTTTGTGTCATTGGATGATCAATTAGGTCATTTTCGTCCTCCTTAGGCTTATTCCTGTCCAATTAGGGTTTTTCACCAATCTTGTGCATCCAATAAGTTCATTTGTGTCTTTGGATTAACATTTAGGTCATTTTCGTCCTCCCTAGGCATATTCTTGTCCAATTAGGGTTTTTAACCAATCTTGTGCATCCAATAGGTGTGTTTGTGTCATTGGATGATCAATTAGGTCATTTTCGTCCTCCCTAGGCTTATTCTTGTCCAATTAGGGTTTTTAACCAATCTTGTGCATCCAATAGGTGTGTTTATGTCATTGGATGCTCAATTAGGTCATTTTTGTCCTCCCTAGGCTTATTCTTGTCCAATTAGGGTTTTTAACCAATCTTGTGCATCCAATAGGTGTGTTTGTGTCATTGGATGATCAATTAGGTCATTTTCGTCCTCCCTAGGCTTATTCTTGTCCAATTAGGGTTTTTAACCAATCTTGTGCATCCAATAGGTGTGTTTGTGTCATTGGATGATCAATTAGGTCATTTTCGTCCTCCCTAGGCTTATTCTTGTCCAATTAGGGTTTTTAACCAATCTTGTGCATCCAATAGGTGTGTTTGTTTCTTTGGATGATCAATTAGGTCATTTTCGCCCTCCGTAGGCCTATTCTTGTCCAATTAGGGTTTTTAATCAATCTTGTGCATCCGATAAGTTTGTTTGTGTCATTGAATTAATATTTAGGTCATTTTCGTCCTCCCTAGGCATATTCTTGTCCAATTAGGGTTTTTAACCAATCTTGTGCATCCAATAGGTGTGTTTGTGTCATTGGATGATCAATTAGGTCATTTTCGTCATTCCTAGGCTTATTCTTGTCCAATTAGGGTTTTTAACCAATCTTGTGCATCCAATAAGTTGATTCGTGTCATTGGATTAACATTTAGGTCATTTTCGTCCTCCCTAGGCTTATTCTTGTCCAATTAGGGTTTTTAACCAATCTTGTGCATCCAATAGGTGTGTTTGTGTCATTGGATGATCAATTAGGTCATTTTCGTCCTCCCTAGGCTTATTCTTGTCCAATTAGGGTTTTTAACCAATCTTGTGCATCCAATAAGTTGAGTTGTGTCATTGGATTAACATTAAGGTCATTTTCATTCTCCCTAGGCTTATTCTTGTCCAATTAGGGTTTTTAACCAATCTTGTGCATCCAATAGGTGTGTTTGTGTCATTGGATGATCAATTAGGTCATTTTCGTCCTCCCTAGGCTTATTCTTGTCCAATTAGGGTTTTTAACCAATCTTGTGCATCCAATAGGTGTGTTTGTGTCATTGGATGATCAATTAGGTCATTTTCGTCCTCCCTAGGCTTATTCTTGTCCAATTAGGGTTTTTAACCAATCTTGTGCATCCAATAGGTGTGTTTGTGTCATTGGATGATCAATTAGGTCATTTTCGTCCTCCCTAGGCTTATTCTTGTCCAATTAGGGTTTTTAACCAATCTTGTGCATCCAATAGGTGTGTTTGTGTCATTGGATGATCAATTAGGTCATTTTCGTCCTTTCTATGCTTATTTTTGTCCAATTAGGGTTTTTAAGCAATCTTGTGCATCCAATAAGTTCATTTGTGTCATTGGATGATCAATTAGGTCATTTTCGTCCTCCCTAGGCATATTCTTGTCCAACTAGGGTTTCTAACCAATCTTGTGCTTCCAATAGATGTGTTTGTGTCATTGGATGATCAATTAGGTCATTTTCGTCCTCCCTAGGCTTATTCTTGTCCAATTAGGGTTTTTAACCAATCTTGTGCATCCAATAGGTGTGTTTGTGTCATTGGATGATCAATTAGGTCATTTTCGTCCTCCCTAGGCTTATTCTTGTCCAATTAGGGTTTTTAACCAATCTTGTGCATCCAATAGGTGTGTTTGTGTCATTGGATGATCAATTAGGTCATTTTCGTCCTCCCTAGGCTTATTCTTGTCCAATTAGGGTTTTTAACCAATCTTGTGCATCCAATAACTTTGTTTGTGTCATTGAATTAATATTTTGGTCATTTTCGTCCTCCCTAGGCATGTTCTTGTCCAACTAGGGTTTTTAACCAATCTTGTGCATCCAATTGGTGTGTTTGTGTCATTGGATGATCAATTAGGTCATTTTCGTCCTCCCTAGGCTTATTCTTGTCCAATTAGGGTTTTTAACCAATCTTGTGCATCCAATAGGTGTGTTTGTGTCATTGGATGATCAATTAGGTCATTTTCGTCCTCCCTAGGCTTATTCTTGTCCAATTAGGGTTTTTAACCAATCTTGTGCATCCAATAGGTGTGTTTTTGTCATTGGATGATCAATTAGGTCATTTTCGTCCTCCCTAGGCTTATTCTTGTCAAATTAGGGTTTTTAACCAATCTTGTGCAGCCAATAGGTGTGTTTGTGTCTTTGGATGATCAATTAGGTCATTTTCGCCCTCCGTAGGCCTATTCTTGACCAATTAGGGTTTTTAACCAATCTTGTGCATCCGATAAGTTTGTTTGTGTCATTGAATTAATATTTAGGTCATTTTCGTCCTCCCTAGGCATATTCTTGTCCAATTAGGGTTTTTAACCAATCTTGTGCATCCAATAGGTGTGTTTGTGTTATTGGATGATCAATTAGGTCATTTTCGTCCTTCCTAGGCATATTCTTGTCCAATTAGGGTTTTTAACCAATCTTGTGCATCCAATAGGTGTGTTTGTGGCAATGGATGATCAATTAGGTCATTTTCGTCCTCCCTAGGCTTATTCTTGTCCAATTAGGGTTTTTAACCAATTTTGTGCATCCAATAGGTGTGTTTGTGTCATTGGATGATCAATTAGGTCATTTTCGTCCTCCCTAGGCTTATTCTTGTTGAATTAGGGTTTTTAACCAATCTTGTGCATCCAATAAGTTCATTTGTGTCATTGGATTAACATTTAGGTCATTTTCGTCCTCCCTAGGCATATTCTTGTCCAATTAGGGTTTTTAACCAATCTTGTGCTTCCAATAGGTGTGTTTGTGTCATTGGATGATCAATTAGGTCATTTTCGTCCTCCTTAGGCTTATTCTTGTCCAATTACGGTTTTTAACCAATCTTGTGCGTCCAATAAGTTGAGTTGTTTCATTGGATTAACATTTAGGTCATTTTCGTCCTCCCTAGGCTTATTCTTGTCCAATTAGGGTTTTTAACCAATCTTGTGCATCCAATAAGTTCATTTGTGTCATTGGATTTACATTTAAGTCATTTTCGTCCTCCCTAGGCATATTCTTGTCCAATTAGGAGTTTTAACCAATCTTGTGCATCCAATAGGTGTGTTTGTGGCAATGGATGATCAATTAGGTCATTTTCGTCCTCCCTAGGCTTATTCTTGTCCAATTAGGGTTTTTAACCAATTTTGTGCATCCAATAGGTGTGTTTGTGTCATTGGATGATCAATTAGGTCATTTTCGTCCTCCCTAGGCTTATTCTTGTTGAATTAGGGTTTTTAACCAATCTTGTGCATCCAATAAGTTCATTTGTGTCATTGGATTAACATTTAGGTCATTTTCGTCCTCCCTAGGCATATTCTTGTCCAATTAGGGTTTTTAACCAATCTTGTGCTTCCAATAGGTGTGTTTGTGTCATTGGATGATCAATTAGGTCATTTTCGTCCTCCCTAGGCTTATTCTTGTCCAATTAGGGTTTTTAACCAATCTTGTGCATCCAATAAGTTTGTTAGTGTCATTGAATTAATATTTAGGTCATTTTCGTCCTCCCTATGCATATTCTGTTCCAATTAGGGTTTTTAACCAATCTTGTGCATCCAATAGGTGTGTTTGTGTCATTGGATGATCAATTAGGTCATTTTCGTTATCCCTAGGCTTATTCTTGTCCAATTAGGGTTTTTAACCAATCTTGTGCTTCCAATAAGTTGATTTGTGTCATTGGATTAACATTTAGGTCATTTTCGTCCTCCCTAGGCTTATTCTTGTCCAATTAGGGTTTTTAACCAATCTTGTGCATCCAATAGGTGTGTTTGTGTCATTGGATGATCAATTAGGTCATTTTCGTCCTCCCTAGGCTTATTCTTGTCCAATTAGGGTTTTTAACCAATCTTGTGCATCCAATAGGTGTGTTTGTGTCATTGGATGATCAATTAGGTCATTTTCGTCCTCCCTAGGCTTATTCTTGTCCAATTAGGGTTTTTAACCAATCTTGTGCATCCAATAGGTGTGTTTGTGTCATTGGATGATCAATTAGGTCATTTTCATCATCCCAAGGCTTATTCTTGTCCAATTAGGGTTTTTAACCAATCTTGTGCATCCAATAACTTTGTTTGTGTCATTGAATTAATATTTAGGTCATTTTCGTCCTCCTTAGGCATATTCTTGTCGAATTAGGGTTTTTAACCAATCTTGTGAATCCAATCGGTGTGTTTCTGTCATTGGATGATCAATTAGGTCATTTTCGTCCTCCCTAGGCTTATTCTTGTCCAATTAGGGTTTTTAACCAATCTTGTGCATCCAATAAGTTTATTTGTGTCATTGGATTAACATTTAGGTCATTTTCGTCCTCCCTAGGCATATTCTTGTCCAATTAGGGTTTTTAACCAATCTTGTGCTTCCAATAGGTGTGTTTGTGTCATTGGATGATCAATTAGGTCATTTTTGTCCTCCCTAGGCTTCTTCTTGTCCAATTAGGGTTTTTAACCAATCTTGTGCATCCAATAAGTTTGTTGGTGTCATTGAATTAATATTTAGGTCATTTTCGTCTTCCCTAGGCATATTCTTGTCCAATTAGGGTTTTTAACCAATCTTGTGCATCCAATAGGTGTGTTTGTGTCATTGGATGATCAATTAGGTCATTTTCGTCCTCCCTAGGCTTATTCTTGTCCAATTAGGGTTTTTAACCAATCTTGTGCATCCAATAAGTTGAGTTGTGTCATTGGATTAACATTTAGGTCCTTTTCGTCCTCCCTAGGCTGATTCTTGTCCAATTAGGGTTTTTAACCAATCTTGTTCATCCAATAGGTATGTTTGTGTCATTGGATGATCAATTAGGTCATTTTCGTCCTCCCTATGCTTATTCTTGTCCAATTAGGGTTTTTAACCAATCTTGTGCATCCAATAGGTGTGTTTGTGTCATTGGATGATCAATTAGGTCATTTTCGTCCTCCCTAGGCTTATTCTTGTCCAATTAGGGTTTTTAACCAATCTTGTGCATCCAATAGGTGTGTTTGTGTCTTTGGATGATCAATTAGGTCATTTTCGTCCTCCCGAGGCTTATTCTTGTCCAATTAGGGTTTTTAACCAATCTTGTGCATCCAATAGGTGTGTTTGTGTCATTGGATGATCAATTAGGTCATTTTCGTCCTCCCTAGGCTTATTCTTGTCCAATTAGGGTTTTTAACCAATCTTGTGCATCCAATAGGTGTGTTTGTGTCATTGGATGATCAATTAGGTCATTTTCGTCCTCCCTAGGCTTATTCTTGTCCAATTAGGGTTTTTAAACAATCTTGTGCATCCAATAGGTGTGTTTTTGTCTTTGGATGATCAATTAGGTCATTTTCGTCCTCCGTAGGCTTATTCTTGTCCAATTAGGGTTTTTAACCAATCTTGTGCATCCGATAAGTTTGTTTGTGTCATTGAATTAATATTTAGGTCATTTTCGTCCTCCCTAGGCATATTCTTTTCCAATTAGGGTTTTTAACCAATCTTGTGCATCCAATAGGTGTGTTTGTGTCATTGGATGATCAATTAGGTCATTTACGTCCTCCCTAGGCTTATTCTTGTCCAATTAGGGTTTTTAACCAATCTTGTGCATCCAATAACTTTTTTTGTGTCATTGAATTAATATTTAGGTCATTTTCGTCCTCCCTAGGCATATTCTTGTCCAATTAGGGTTTTTAACCAATCTTGTGCATCCAATAGGTGTGTTTGTGTCATTGGATGATCAATTAGGTCATTTTCGTCCTCCCTAGGCATATTCTTGTCCAATTAGGGTTTTTAACCAATCTTGTGCATCCAATAGGTGTGTTTGTGTCATTGGATGATCAATTAGGTCATTTTCGTCCTCCCTAGGCTTTTTCTTGTCCAATTTGGGTTTTTAATCGATCTTGTGCATCCAATAGGTGTGTTTGTGTCATTGGATGATCAATTAGGTCATTTTCGTCCTCCCTAGGCATATTCTTGTCCAATTAGGGTTTTTAACCAATCTTGTGCATCCAATAGGTGTGTTTGTGTCATTGGATGATCAATTAGGTCATTTTCGTCCTCCCTAGGCTTATTCTTGTCCAATTAGGGTTTTTAACCAATCTTGTGCATCCAATAGGTGTGTTTGTGTCATTGGATGATCATCTAGGTCATTTTCGTCCTCCCTAGGCATATTCTTGTCCAATTAGGGTTTTTAACCAATCTTGTGCATCCAATAGGTGTGTTTGTGTCATTGGATGATCAATTAGGTCATTTTCGTCCTCCCTAGGCATATTCTTGTCCAATTTGGGTTTTTAACCAATCTTGTGCATCCGATAAGTTTGTTTGTGTCATGGAATTAATATTTAGGTCATTTTCGTCCTCCCTAGGCCTGTTCTTGTCCAATTAGGGTTTTTAACCAATCTTGTGCATCCAATAGGTGTGTTTGTGTCATTGGATGATCAATTAGGTCATTTTCGTCCTCCCTAGGCTTATTCTTGTCCAATTAGGGTTTTTAACCAATCTTGTGCATCCAATAGGTGTGTTTGTGTCATTGGATGATCAATTAGGTCATTTTCGTCCTCCCTAGGCTAATTCTTGTCCAATTAGGGTTTTTAACCAATCTTGTGCATCCAATAGGTGTGTTTGTGTCATTGGATGATCAATTTGGTCATTTTCGTCCTCCCTAGGCATATTCTTGTCCAATTAGGGTTTTTAACCAATCTTGTGCATCCAATAGGTGTGTTTGTGGCAATGGATGATCAATTAGGTCATTTTCGTCCTCCCTAGGCTTATTCTTGTCCAATTAGGGTTTTTAACCAATCTTGTGTATTCAATAGGTGTGTTTGTGTCATTGGATGATCAATTAGGTCATTTTCGTCTTCCCTAGGCTTATTCTTGTCCAATTAGAGTTTTTAACCAATCTTGTGCATCCAATAACTTTGTTTGTGTCATTGAATTAATATTTAGGTCATTTTCGTTCTCCTTAAGCATATTCTTGTCCAATTAGGGTTTTTAACCAATCTTGTGCATCAAATAGGTGTGTTTGTGTCATTGGATGAACAATTAGGTCATTTTCGTCCTCCCTAGGCTAATTCTTGTCCAATTAAGGTTTTTAACCAATCTTGTGCATCCAATAGGTGTGTTTGTGTCATTGGAAGATCAATTAGGTCATTTTCGTCCTCCCTAGGCATATTCTTGTCCAATTAGGGTTTTTAACCAATCTTGTGCATCCAATAGGTGTGTTTGTGGCAATGGATGATCAATTAGGTCATTTTCGTCCTCCCAAGGCTTATTCTTATCCAATTAGGGTTTTTAACCAATCTTGTGTATCCAATAGGTGTGTTTGTGTCATTGGATGATCAATTAGGTCATTTTCGGCCTCCCTAGGCTAACTCTTGTCCAATTAGGGTTTTTAACCAATCTTGTGCATCCAATAGGTGTGTTTGTGTCATTGGATGATCAATTAGGTCATTTTCGTCCTCCCTAGGCATATTCTTGTCCAATTAGGGTTTTTAACCAATCTTGTGCATCCAATAGGTGTGTTTGTGGCAATGGATGATCAATTAGGTCATTTTCGTCCTCCCTAGGCTTATTCTTGTCCAATTAGGGTTTTTAACCAATCTTGTGCATCCAATAGGTGTGTTTGTGGCAATGGATGATCAATTTGGTCATTTTCGTCCTCCTAGGCTTATTCTTGACCAATTAGGGTTTTTAACCAATCTTGTGCATCCAATAAGTTGAGTTGTGTCATTGGATTAGCATTTAGGTCATTTTCGTCCTCCCTAGGCTTATTCTTGACCAATTAGGGTTTTTAACAAATCTTGTGCATCCAATAAGTTCATTTGTGTCATTGGATTAACATTTAGGTCATTTTCGTTCTCCCTAGGCATATTCTTGTCCAATTAGGGTTTTTAACCAATCTTGTCCATCCAATAGGTGTGTTTGTGTCATTGGATGATCAATTAGGTCATTTTCGTCCTTTCTATGCTTATTCTTGTCCAATTAGGGTTTTTAACCAATCTTGTGCATCCAATAGGTGTGTTTGTGTCATTGGATGATCAATTAGGTCATTTTCGTCCTCCCTAGGCTTATTCTTGTCCAATTAGGGTTTTTAACCAATCTTGTGCATCCAATAGGTGTGTTTGTGTCATTGGATGATCAATTAGGTCATTTTCGTCCTCCCTAGGCTTATTCTTGTCCAATTAGGGTTTTTAACCAATCTTGTGCATCCAATACGTTGAGTTGTGTCATTGGATTAACATTTAGGTCATTTTCGTCCTCCCTAGGCATATTCTTGTCCAATTAGGGTTTTTAACCAATCTTGTGCATCCAATAGGTGTGTTTGTGTCATTGGATGATCAATTAGGTCATTTTCGTCCTCCCTAGGCTTATTCTTGTCCAATTAGGGTTTTTAACCAATCTTGTGCATCCAATAGGTGTGTTTGTGTCATTGGATGATCAATTAGGTCATTTTCGTCCTCCCTAGGCTTATTCTTGTCCAATTAGGGTTTTTAACCATTCTTGTGCATCCAATAGGTGTGTTTGTGTCATTGGATGATCAATTAGGTCATTGTTGTCCTCCCTAGGCTTATTCTTGTCCAATTAGGGTTTTTAACCAATCTTGTGCATCCAATAGGTGTGTTTGTGTCATTGGATGATCAATTAGGTCATTTTCGTCCTCCCTAGGCTTATTCTTGTCCAATTAGGGTTTTTAACCAATCTTGTGCATCCAATAGGTGTGTTTGTGTCATTGGATGATCAATTAGGTCATTTTCATCCTACCTACACTTATTCTTGTCAAATTAGGGTTTTTAATCAATCTTGTGCATCCAATAACTTTGTTTGTGTCATTGAATTAATATTTAGGTCATTTTCGTCCTCCCTAGGCATATTCTTGTCCAATTAGGGTTTTTAACCAATCTTGTGCATCCAATAGGTGTGTTTGTGTCATTGGATGATCAATTAGGTCATTTTCGTCCTCCCTAGGCTTATTCTTGTCCAATTAGGGTTTTTAACCAATCTTGTGCATCCAATAGGTGTGTTTGTGTCATTGGATGATCAATTAGGTCATTTTCGTCCTCCCTAGGCTTATTCTTGTCCAATTAGGGTTTTTAACCAATCTTTGCATCCAATAACTTTGTTTGTGTCATTGAATTAATATTTAGGTCATTTTCGTCCTCCCTAGGCATATTCTTGTCCAATTAGGGTTTTTAACCAATCTTGTGCATCCAATAGGTGTGTTTGTGTCATTGGATGATCAATTAGGTCATTTTCGTCCTCCCTAGGCTTATTCTTGTCCAATTAGGGTTTTTAACCAATCTTGTGCATCCAATAAGTTCATTTGTGTTATTGGATGATCAATAAGGTCATTTTCGTCCTCCCTAGGCTTATTCTTGTCCAACTAGGGTTTTTAACCAATCTTGTGCATCCAATAGGTGTGTTTGTGTCATTGGATGATCAATTAGGTCGTTTTCGTCCTCCCTAGGCTTATTCTTGTCCAATTAGGGTTTTTAACCAATCTTGTGCATCCAATAAGTTGAGTTGTGTCATTGGATTAACATTTAGGTCATTTTCGTCCTCCCTAGGCTTATTCTTGTCCAATTAGGGTTTTTAATCAATCTTGTGCATCCAATAAGTTCATTTCTGTCATTGGATTTACATTTAGGTCATTTTCGTCCTCCCTAGGCATATTCTTGTGCAATTAGGGATTTTAACCAATCTTGTGCATCAAATAGGTGTGTTTGTGTCATTGGATGATCAATTAGGTCATTTTCGTCATCCCTAGGCTTACTCTTGTCCAATTAGGGCTTTTAACCAATCTTGTGCATCCAATAAGTTCATTTGTGTCATTGAATTAATATTTATGTCATTTTCGTCATCCCTAGGCTTATTCTTGTCCAACTAGGGTTTTTAACCAATCTTGTGCATCCAATAAGTTGAGTTGTGTCATTGGATTAACATTTAGGTCATTTTCGTCCTCCCTAGGCTTATTCTTGTCCAATTATGGTTTTTAACCAATCTTGTGCATCCAATAAGTTCATTTGTGTCATTGGATTTACATTTAGGTCATTTTCGTCCTCCCTAGGCATATTCTTGTGCAATTAGGGTTTTTAACCAATCTTGTGCATCAAATAGGTGTGTTTGTGTCATTGGATGATCAATTAGGTTATTTTCGTCATCCCTAGGCTTATTCTTGTCCAATTAGGGTTTTTAACCAATGTTGTGCATCCAAAAACTTTTTTTGTGTCATTGAATTAATATTTAGGTCATTTTCGTCCTCCTTAGGCATAGTCTTCTCCAATTAGGGTTTTTAACCAATATTGAGCATCCAATAGGTGTGTTTGTGTCATTGGATGATCAATTAGGTCATTTTCGTCCTCCCTAGGCTTATTCTTGTCCAATTAGGGTTTTTAACCAATCTTGTGCATCCAATAAGTTCATTTGTGTCATTGGATTAACATTTAGGTCATTTTTGTCCTCCCTAGGCATATTCTTGTCCAATTAGGGTTTTTAACCGATCTTGTGCTTCCAATAGGTGTGTTTGTGTCATGGGATGATCAATTAGGTCATTTTCGTCCTCCCTAGGCTTATTCTTGTCCAATTAGGGTTTTTAACCAATCTTGTGGATCCAATAAGTTTGTTAGTGTCATTGAATTAATATTTAGGTCATTTTCGTCCTCCCTAGGCATATTCTTGTCCAATTAGGGTTTTTAACCAATCTTGTGCATCCAATAGGTGTGTTTATGTCATTGCATGATCAATTAGGTCATTTTCGTCCTCCCTAAGCATATTCTTGTCCAATTAGGGTTTTTTACCAATCTTGTGCATCCAATAGGTGTGTTTGTGGCAATGGATGATCAATTAGGTCATTTTCGTCCTCCCTAGGCTTATTCTTGTCCAATTAGGGTTTTTAACCAATCTTGTGCATCCAATAAGTTGAGTTGTTTCATTGGATTAACATTTAGGTCATTTTCGTCCTCCCTAGGCATATTCTTTTTCAATTAGGGTTTTTAACCAATCTTGTGCATCCAATAGGTGTGTTTGTGTCATTTGATGATCAATTAGGTCATTTTCGTCCTCCCTAGGCTTATTCTTGTCTAATTAGGGTTTTTAACCAATCTTGTGCATCCAATAAGTTTGTTTGTTTCATTGAATTAATATTTAGGTCATTTTCTTCCTCCCTCAGCATATTCTTGTCCAATTAGGGTTTTTAACCAATCTTGTGCATCCAATAGGTGTGTTTGTGTCATTGGATGATCAATTAGGTCATTTTCGTCCTCCCTAGGCTTATTCTTGTCCAATTAGGGTTTTTAACCAATCTTGTGCATCCAATAAGTTTGTTTGTGTCATTGAATTAATATGTAGGTAATTTTCGTCCTCCCTAGGCATATTCTTGTCCAATTAGGGTTTTTAACCAATCTTGTGCATCCAATAGGTGTGTTTGTGTCATTGGATGATCAATTAGGTCATTTTCGTCCTCCCTAGGCATATTCTTGTCCAATTAGGGTTTTTAACCAATCTTGTGCATCCAATAGGTGTGTTTGTGTCATTGGATGATCAATTAGGTCATTTTCGTCCTCCCTAGTCATATTCTTGTCCAATTAGGGTTTTTAACGAATCTTGTACATCCAATACGTGTGTTTGTGTCATTGGATGATCAATTAGTTCATTTTCGTCCTCCCTAGGCTTATTCTTGTCCAATTAGGGTTTTTAACCAATCTTGTGCATCCAATAAGTTGAGTTGTGTCATTGGATTAACATTTAGGTCATTTTCGTCCTCCCTAGGCTTATTCTTGTCCAATTATGGTTTTTAACCAATCTTGTGCATCCAATAAGTTCATTTGTGTCATTGGATTTACATTTAGGTCATTTTCGTCCTCCCTAGGCATATTCTTGTGCAATTAGGGTTTTTAACCAATCTTGTGCATCAAATAGGTGTGTTTGTGTCATTGGATGATCAATTAGGTCATTTTCGTCATCCCTAGGCTTATTCTTGTCCAATTAGGGTTTTTAACCAATCTTGTGCATCCAATAACTTTGTTTGTGTCATTGAATTAATATTTAGGTCATTTTCGTCCTCCCTAGGCATATTCTTGTCCAATTAGGGTTTTTAACCAATCTTGTGCATCCAATAGGTGTGTTTGTGGCATAGGATGATCAATTAGGTCATTTTCGTCCTCCCTAGGCTTATTCTTGTCCAATTAGGGTTTTTAACCAATCTTGTGCATCCAATAAGTTCATTTGTGTCATTTGATTAACATTTAGGTCATTTTCGTCCTCCCTAGGCATATTCTTGTCCATTTAGGGTTTTTAACCAATCTTGTGCTTCCAATAGGTGTGTTTGTGTCATTGGATAATCAATTAGGTCATTTTCGTCCTGCCTAGGCATATTCTTGTCCAATTAGGGTTTTTAACCAATCTTGTGCATCCAATAGGTTTGTTTGTGGCATTGGATGATCAATTAGGTCATTTTCGTCCTCCCTAGGCTTATTCTTGTCCAATTAGGGTTTTTAACCAATCTTGTGCATCCAATAAGTTCATTTGTGTCATTTGATTAACATTTAGGTCATTTTCGTCCTCCCTAGGCATATTCTTGTCCAATTATGGTTTTTAACCAACCTTGTGCTTCCAATAGGTGTGTTTGTGTCATTGGATGATCAATTAGGTCATTTTCGTCCTCCCTAGGCTTATTCTTGTCCAATTAGGGTTTTTAACCAATCTTGTGCATCCAATAAGTTTGTTTGTGTCATTGAATTAATATTTAGGTCATTTTCGTCCTCCCAAGGTATATTCTTGTCCAATTAGGGTTTTTAACCAATCTTGTGCATCCAATAAGTTCATTTGTGTCATTGGATTAACATTTAGGTCATTTTCGTCCTCCCTAGGCATATTCTTGTCCAATTAGGGTTTTTAACCAATCTTGTGCATCCAATAGGTGTGTTTGTGTCATTGGATGATCAATTAGGTCATTTTCGTCCTCCCTAGGCATATTCTTGTCCAGTTAGGGTTTTTAACCAATCTTGTGCATCCAATAGGTGTGTTTACGTCATTGGATGATCAATTAGGTCATTTTCGTCCTCCCTAGGCTTATTCTTGTCCAATTAGGGTTTTTAAGCAATCTTGATCATCCAATAAGTTCATTTGTGTCATTGGATTAACATTTAGGTCATTTTCGTCCTCCCTAGGCATATTCTTGTCCAATTAGGGTTTTTAACCAATCTTGTGCATCCAATAGGTGTGTTTGTGTCATTGGATGATCAATTAGGTCATTTTCGTCCTCCCTAGGCTTATTCTTGTCCAATTAGGGTTTTTAACCAATCTTGTGCATCCAATAGGTGTGTTTGTGTCATTGGATGATCAATTAGGTCATTTTCGTCCTTCCTAGGCATATTCTTGTCCAATTAGGGTTTTTAACCAGTCTTTTGCATCCAATAGGAGTGTTTGTGTCATTGGATGATCGATTAGGTCATTTTCGTCCTCCGAAGGCTTATTCTTGTCCAATTAGGGTTTTTAACCAATCTTGTGCATCCAATAAGTTCATTTGTGTCATTGGATTAACATTTAGGTCATTTTCGTCCTCCCTAGGCATATTCTTGTCCAATTAGGGTTTTTAACCAATCTTGTGCATCCAATAGGTGTGTTTGTGTCATTGGATGATCAATTAGGTCATTTTGATCCTCCCTAGGCTTATTCTTGTCCAATTAGGGTTTTTAACTAATCTTGTGCATCCAATAAGTTCATTTGTGTCATTGGATTAACATTTAGGTCATTTTCGTCCTCCCTAGTCATATTCTTGTCCAATTAAGGTTTTTAACCAATCTTGTGCATCCAATAGGTGTGTTTGTGTCATTGGATGATCAATTAGGTCATTATCGTCCTCCCTAGGCGTATTCTTGTCCAATTAGGGTTTTTAACCAATCTTGTGCATCCAATAGGTGTGTTTGTGTCATTGGATGATCAATTAGGTCATTTTCGTCCTCCCTAGGCTTATTCTTGTCCAATTAGGGTTTTTAACCAATCTTGTGCATCCAATAGGTGTGTTTGTGTCATTGGATGATCAATTAGATCATTTTGATCCACCCTAGGTTTATTCTTCTCCAATTAGGGTTTTTAACCAATCTTGTGCATCCAATAAGTTCATTTGTGTCATTGGATTAACATTTAGGTCATTTTCGTCCTCCCTAGGCATATTCTTGTCCAATTAGGGTTTTTAACCAATCTTGTGCATCCAATAGGTTTATTTGTGTCATTGGATGATCAATTAGGTCATTTTCGTCCTCCCTAGGCTTATTTTTGTCTAATTAGAGTTTTTAACCAATCTTGTGCATCCAATAAGTTTGTTTGTTTCATTGAATTAATATTTAGGTCATTTTCGTCCTCCCTAGGCATATTCTTGTCCAATTAGGGTTTTTAACCAATCTTGTGCATCCAATAGGTGTGTTTGTGTCATTGGATGATCAATTAGGTCATTTTCGTCCTCCCTAGGCTTATTCTTGTCCAATTAGGGTTTTTAACCAATCTTGTGCATCCAATAAGTTGAGATGTGTCATTGGATTAACATTTAGGTCATTTTCATTCTCCCTAGGCTTATTCTTGTCCAATTAGGGTTTTTAACCAATCTTGTGCATCCAATAAGTTCATTTGTGTCATTGGATTCAGATTTAGGTCATATTCGTCCTCCCTAGGCATATTCTTTTCTAATTAGGGTTTTTAACCAATCTTGTGCATCCAATAAGTTTGTTTGTGTCATTGAATTAATATTTAGGTCATTTTCGTCCTCCCTAGGCATATTCTTGTCCAATTAGGGTTTTTAACCAATCTTGAGCATCCAATAGGTGTGTTTGTGTCATTGGATGATCAATTAGGTCATTTTCGTCCTCCCTAGGCTTATTCTTGTCCAATTAGGGTTTTTAACCAATCTTGTGCATCCAATAAGTTCATTTGTGTCATTGGATTAACATTTAGGTCATTTTTGTCCTCCCTAGGCATATTCTTGTCCAATTAGGGTTTTTAACCGATCTTGTGCTTCCAATAGGTGTGTTTGTGTCATGGGATGATCAATTAGGTCATTTTCGTCCTCCCTAGGCTTATTCTTGTCCAATTAGGGTTTTTAACCAATCTTGTGGATCCAATAAGTTTGTTAGTGTCATTGAATTAATATTTAGGTCATTTTCGTCCTCCCTAGGCATATTCTTGTCCAATTAGGGTTTTTAACCAATCTTGTGCATCCAATAGGTGTGTTTATGTCATTGCATGATCAATTAGGTCATTTTCGTCCTCCCTAAGCATATTCTTGTCCAATTAGGGTTTTTTTTACCAATCTTGTGCATCCAATAGGTGTGTTTGTGGCAATGGATGATCAATTAGGTCATTTTCGTCCTCCCTAGGCTTATTCTTGTCCAATTAGGGTTTTTAACCAATCTTGTGCATCCAATAAGTTGAGTTGTGTCATTGGATTAACATTTAGGTCATTTTCGTCCTCCCTAGGCTTATTCTTGTCCAATTAGGGTTTTTAACCAATCTTGTGCATCCAATAAGTTCATTTGTGTCATTGGATTTACATTTAGGTCATTTTCGACCTCCCTAGGCATATTCTTGTCCAATTAGGGTTTTTAACCAATCTTGTGCATCCAATAGGTGTGTTTGTGTCATTGGATGATCAATTAGGTCATTTTCGTCCTCCCTAGGCATATTCTTGTCCAATTAGGGTTTTTAACGAATCTTGTGCATCCAATAGGTGTGTTTGTGTCATTGGATGATCAATTAGGTTACTTTCGTCCTCTCTAGGCATATTCTTGTCCAATTAGGGTTTTTAACGAATCTTGTGCATCCAATAGGTGTGTTTGTGTCATTGGATGTTCCGTTAGGTCATTTTCGTCCTCCCTAGGCTTATTCTTGTCCAATTAGGGTTTTTAACCAATCTTGTGCATCCAATAAGTTGACTTGTGTCATTGAATTAACATTTAGGTCATTTTCGTCCTCCCTAGGCTTATTCTTGTCCAATTAGGGTTTTTAACCAATCTTGTGCATCCAATAGGTGTGTTTGTGTCATTGGATGATCAATTAGGTCATTTTCGTCCTCCCTAGGCTTATTCTTGTCCAATTAGGGTTTTTAACCAATCTTGTGCATCCAATAGGTGTGTTTTTGGCAATGGATGATCAATTAGGTCATTTTCGTCCTCCCTAGGCTTATTCTTGTCCAATTAGGGTTTTTAACCAATCTTGTGCATCCAATAGGTGTGTTTGTGTCATTGGATGATCAATTAGGTCATTTTCGTCCTCCCTAGGCTTATTCTTGTCCAATTAGGGTTTTTAACCAATCTTGTGCATCCAATAACTTTGTTTATGTCATTGAATTATCATTTAGGTCATTTTCGTCCTCCCTAGGCATATTCTTGTCCAATTAGGGTTTTTAACCAATCTTGTGCATCCAATAGGTGTGTTTGTGTCATTGGATGATCAATTAGGTCATTTTCGTCCTCCCTAGGCTTATTCTTGTCCAATTAGGGTTTTTAACCAATCTTGTGCATCTAATAAGTTCATTTGTGTCATTGGATGATAAATTAGGTCATTTTCGTCCTCCCTAGGCTTATTCTTGTCCAACTAGGGTTTTTAACCAATCTTGTGCCTCCAATAGGTGTGTTTGTGTCATTGGATGATCAATTAGGTCATTTTCGTCCTCCCTAGGCTTATTCTTGTCCAATTAGGATTTTTAACCAATCTTGTGCATCCAATAAGTTGAGTTGTGTCATTGGATTAACATTTATGTCATTTTCGTTATCCCTAGGCTTATTCTTGTCCAATTAGGGTTTTTAACCAATCTTGTGCATCCAATAAGTTCATTTGTGTCATTGGATTAACATTTAGGTCATTTTCGTCCTCCCTAGGCATATTCTTGTCCAATTAGGGTTTTTAACCAATCTTGTGCATCCAATAGGTGTGTTTGTGTCATTGGATGATCAATTAGGTCATTTTGATCCTCCCTAGGCTTATTCTTGTCCAATTAGGGTTTTTAACTAATCTTGTGCATCCAATAAGTTCATTTGTGTCATTGGATTAACATTTAGGTCATTTTCGTCCTCCCTAGTCATATTCTTGTCCAATTAAGGTTTTTAACCAATCTTGTGCATCCAATAGGTGTGTTTGTGTCATTGGATGATCAATTAGGTCATTATCGTCCTCCCTAGGCGTATTCTTGTCCAATTAGGGTTTTTAACCAATCTTGTGCATCCAATAGGTGTGTTTGTGTCATTGGATGATCAATTAGGTCATTTTCGTCCTCCCTAGGCTTATTCTTGTCCAATTAGGGTTTTTAACCAATCTTGTGCATCCAATAGGTGTGTTTGTGTCATTGGATGATCAATTAGATCATTTTGATCCACCCTAGGTTTATTCTTCTCCAATTAGGGTTTTTAACCAATCTTGTGCATCCAATAAGTTCATTTGTGTCATTGGATTAACATTTAGGTCATTTTCGTCCTCCCTAGGCATATTCTTGTCCAATTAGGGTTTTTAACCAATCTTGTGCATCCAATAGGTGTATTTGTGTCATTGGATGATCAATTAGGTCATTTTCGTCCTCCCTATGCTTATTCTTGTCCAATTAGGGTTTTTAACCAATCTTGTGCATCCAATAAGTTCATTTGTGTCATTGGATGATCAATTAGGTCATTTTCGTCCTCCCTAGGCATATTCTTGTCCAAATGGGGTTTTTAACCAATCTTGTGCATCCAATAGGTGTGTTTGTGTCATTGGATGATCAATTAGGTCATTTTCGTCCTCCCTAGGCTTATTCTTGTCCAATTAGGGTTTTTAACCAATCTTGTGCATCCAATAGGTGTGTTTGTGTCATTGGATGATCAATTAGGTCATTTTCGTCCTCCCTAGGCTTATTCTTGTCCAATTAGGGTTTTTAACCAATCTTTTGCATCCAATAGGTGTGTTTGTGTCATTGGATGACCAATTAGGTCATTTTCGTCCTCCCAAGGCATATTCTTGTCCAATTAGGGTTTTTAACCAATCTTGTGCATCCCATAGGTGTGTTTGTGGCAATGGATGATCAATTAGGTCATTTTCGTCCTCCCTAGGCTTATTCTTGTCCAATTAGGGTTTTTAACCAATCTTGTGCATCCAATAGGTGTGTTTGTGTCATTGGATGATCAATTAGGTCATTTTCGTCCTCCCTAGGCTTATTCTTGTCCAATTAGGGTTTTTAACCAATCTTGTGCATCCAATAGTTGTTTTTGTGTCATTGGATGATCAATTAGGTCATTTTCGTCCTCCCTAGGCTTATTCTTGTCCAATTAGGGTTTTTAACCAATCTTGTGCATCCAATAGGTGTGTTTGTGTCATTGGATGATCAATTAGGTCATTTTCGTCCTCCCTAGGCTTATTCTTGTCCAATTAGGGTTTTTAACCAATCTTGTGCATCCAATAGGTGTGTTTGTGCTATTGGATGATCAGTTAGGTCATTTTCGTCCTCCCTATGCATATTCTTGTCCAATTAGGGTTTTTAACCAATCTTGTGCATCCAATAGGTGTGTTTGTGTCATTGGATGATCAATTAGGTCATTTTCGTCCTCCCTAGGCTTATTCTTGTCCAATTAGGGTTTTTAACCAATCTTGTGCATCCAATAGGTGTGTTTGTGTCATTGCATGATCAATTAGGTCATTTTCGTCCTCCCTAGGCTTATTCTTGTCCAATTAGGGTTTTTAAGCAATCTTGTGCATCCAATAAGTTCATTTGTGTCATTGGATTAACATTTAGGTCATTTTCGTCCTCCCTAGGAATATTCTTGTCCAGTTAGGGTTTTTAACCAATCTTGTGCATCCAATAGGTGTGTTTGTGTCATTGGATGATCAATTAGGTCATTTTCGTCCTCCCTAGGCTTATTCTTGTCCAGTTAGGGTTTTTAACCAATCTTGTGCATCCAATAAGTTCATTTGGGTCATTGGATTAACATTTAGGTCATTTTCGTCCTCCCTAGGCATATTCTTGTCCAATTAGGGTTTTTAACCAATCTTGTGCATCCAATAGGTGTGTTTGTGTCATTGGATGATCAATTAGGTCATTTTCGTCCTCCCTAGGCTTATTCTTGTCCAATTAGGGTTTTTAACCAATCTTGTGCATCTAATTGGTGTGTTTGTGTCATTGGATGATCAATTAGGTCATTTTCGTCCTCCCTATGCTTATTCTTGTCCAATTAGGGTTTTTAACCAATCTTGTGCATCCAATAAGTTGAGTTGTGTCATTGGATTAACATTTAGGTCATTTTCGTCCTCCCTAGGCATATTCTTGTCCAATTAGGGTTTTTAACCAATCTTGTGCATCCAATAGGTGTGTTTGTGTCATTGGATGATCAATTAGGTCATTTTCGTCCTCCCTAGGCATATTCTTGTCCGACTAGGGTTTTTAACCAATCTTGTGCATCCAATAGGTGTGTTTGTGTCATTGGATGATCAATTAGGTCATTTTCGTCCTCCCTAGGCTTATTCTTGTCCAATTAGGGATTTTAACCAATCTTGTGCATCCAATAAGTTGATTTGTGTCATTGGATTAACATTTAGGTCATTTTCGTCCTCCCTAGGCTTATTCTTGTCCAATTAGGGTTTTTAACCAATCTTGTGCATCCAATAGGTGTGTTTGTGTCATTGGATGATCAATTAGGTGATTTTTGTCCTCCCTAGGCATATTCTTGTCCAATTAGGGTTTTTATTCAATCTTGTGCATCCAATAGGTGTGTTTGTGTCATTGGATGATCAATTAGGTCATTTACGTCCTCCCTAGGCTTATTCTAGTTCAATTAGGGTTTTTAACCAATCTTGTGCATCCAATAACTTTGTTTGTGTCATTGAATTAATATTTAGGTCATTTACGTCCTCCCTAGGCATATTCTTGTCCAATTAGGGTTTTTAACCAATCTTGGGCATCCAATAGGTGTATTTGTGTCGTTGGATGATCAATTAGGTCATTTTCGTCCTCCCTAGGCTTATTCTTGTCCAATTAGGGTTTTTAACCAATCTTGTGCATCCAATAGGTGTGTTTGTGTCATTGGATGATCAATTAGGTCATTTTCGTCCTCCCTAGGCTTATTCTTGTCCAATTAGGGTTTTTAACCAATCTTGTGCATCCAATAAGTTGAGTTGTGTCATTGGATTAACATTTAGGTCATTTTCGTCCTCCCTAGGCTTATTCTTGTCCAATTAGGGTTTTTAACCAATCTTGTGCATCCAATAAGTTCATTTGTGTCATTGGATTTACATTTAGGTCATTTTCGACCTCCCTAGGCATATTCTTGTGCAATTAGGGTTTTTAACCAATCTTGTGCATCAAATAGGTGTGTTTGTGTCATTGGATGATCAATTAGGTCATTTTCGTCATCCCTAGGCTTATTCTTGTCCAATTAGGGTTTTTAACCAATCTTGTGCATCCAATAACTTTGTTTGTGTCATTGAATTAATATTTAGGTCATTTTCGTCCTCCTTAGGCATAGTCTTGTCCAATTAGGGTTTTTACACAATCTTGTGCATCCAATAGGTGTGTTTGTGTCATTGGATGATCAATTAGGTCATTTTCGTCCTCCCTAGGCTTATTCATGTCCAATTAGGGTTTTTAACCAATCTTGTGCATCTAATAAGTTCATTTATGTCATTGGATTAACATTTAGGTCATTTTTGTCCTCCCTAGGCATATTCTTGTCCAATTAGGGTTTTTAACCGATCTTGTGCTTCCAATAGGTGTGTTTGTGTCATTGGATGATCAATTAGGTCATTTTCGGCCTCCCTAGGCTTATTCTTGTCCAATTAGGGTTTTTAACCAATCTTGTGCATCCAATAGGAGTGTTTGTGTCATTGCATGATCAATTAGGTTATTTTCGTCCTCCCTAGGCATATTCTTGTCCAATTTGGGTTTTTAACCAATCTTGTGCATCCAATAGATGTGTTTGTGGCAATGGATGATCAATTAGGTCATTTTCGTCCTCCCTAGGCTTATTCTTGTCCAATTACGGTTTTTAACCAATCTTGTGCATCCAATAGGTGTGTTTGTGTCATTGGATGATCAATTAGGTCATTTTCGTCCTCCCTTGACTTATTCTTGTCAAATTAGGGTTTTTAACCAATCTTGTGCATCCAATAACTTTGTTTGTGTCATAGAATTAATATTTAGGTCATTTTCGTCCTCCCTAGGCATATTCTTGTCCAATTAGGGTTTTTAACCAATCTTGTGCATCCAATAGGTGTGTTTGTGTCATTGGATGATCAATTAGGTCATTTTCGTCCTCCCTAGGCATATTCTTGTCCAATTAGGGTTTTTAACCAATTTTGTTCATCCAATAAGTTTGTTTATGTCATTGAATTATTATTTAGGTCATTTTTGTCCTCCCTAGGCATATTCTTGTCCAATTAGGGTTTTTAACCAATCTTGTGCATCCAATAGGTGTGTTTGTGTCATTGGATGATCAATTAGGTCATTTTCGTCCTCCCTAGGCTTATTCTTGTCCAATTAGGGTTTTTAACCAATCTTGTGCATCCAATAAGTTTGTTTGTTTCATTGAATTAATGTTTAGGTCATTTTCGTCCTCCCTAGGCATATTATTGTCCAATTAGGGTTTTTAACCAATCTTGTGCATCCAATAGGTGTGTTTTTGTCATTGGATGATCAATTAGGTCATTTTCGTCCTCCCTAGGCATATTCTTGTCCAATTAGGGTTTTTAACCAATCTTGTGCATCCAATAGGTGTGTTTGTGTCATTGGATGATCAATTAGGTCATTTTCGTCCTCCCTAGGCTTATTCTTGTCCAATTAGGGTTTTTAACCAATCTTGTGCATCCAATAAGTTGAGTTGTGTCATTGGATTAACATTTAGGTCATTTTCGTCCTCCCTAGGCTTATTCTTGTCCAATTAGGGTTTTTAACCAATCTTGTGCATCCAATAGGTGTGTTTGTGTCATTGGATGATCAATTAGGTCATTTTCGCCCTCCATAGGCTTATTCTTGTCCAATTAGGGTTTTTAACCAATCTTTTGCATCCAATAAGTTGAGTTGTGTCATTGGATTAACATTTAGGTCATTTTCGTCCTCCCTAGGCTTATTCTTGTCCAATTAGGGTTTTTAACCAATCTTGTGCATCCAATAAGTTCATTTGTGTCATTGGATTAACATTTAGGTCATTTTCGTCCTCCCTAGGCATATTCTTGTCCAATTAGAGTTTTAGACAAAACTTGTGCATCCAATAGGTGTGTTTGTGTCATTGGATGATCAATTAGGTTATTTTCGTCCTCCATAGGCTTATTCTTGTCCAATTAGGGTTTTTAACTAATTTTGTGCAACCAATAAGTTCATTTGTGTCATTGGATGATCAATTAGGTCATTTTCGTTTTCCCTAGGCATATTCTTATCCAATTACGGTTTTTAACCAATCTTGTGCATCCAATAGGTGTGTTTGGGTCATTGGATGATCAATTAGGTCATTTTCGTCCTCCCTAGGCTTATTCTTGTCCAATTAGGGTTTTTAACCAATCTTGTGCATCCAATAGGTGTGTTTGTGTCATTGGATGATCAATTAGGTCATTTTCGTCCTCCCTAGGCTTATTCTTGTCCAATTAGGGTTTTTAACCAATCTTGTGCATCCGATAAGTTTGTTTGTGTCATTGAATTAATATTTAGGTCATTTTCGTCCTCCCTAGGCATATTCTTGTCCAATTAGGGTTTTTAAGCAATCTTGTGCATCCAATAGGTGTGTTTGTGTCATTGGATGATCAATTAGGTCATTTTCGTCCTCCCTAGGCATATTCTTGTCCAGTTAGGGTTTTTAACCAATCTTGTGCATCCAATAGGTGTGTTTGTTTCATTGGATGATCAATTAGGTCATTTTCGTCCTCCCTAGGCTTATTCTTGTCCAATTAGGGTTTTTAAGCAATCTTGATCATCCAATAAGTTCATTTGTGTCATTGGATTAACATTTAGGTCATTTTCGTCCTCCCTAGGCATATTCTTGTCCAATTAGGGTTTTTAACCAATCTTGTGCATCCAATAGGTGTGTTTGTGTCATTGGATGATCAATTAGGTCATTTTCGTCCTCCCTAGGCTTATTCTTGTCCAATTAGGGTTTTTAACCAATCTTGTGCATCCAATAAGTTGAGTTGTGTCATTGGATTAACATTTAGGTCATTTTCGTCCTCCCTAGGCTTATTCTTGTCCAATTAGGGTTTTTAACCAATCTTGTGCATCCAATAAGTTCATTTGCGTTATTGGATTAACATTTAGGTCATATTCGTCCTCCCTAGGCATATTCTTGTCCAATTAGGGTTTTTAACCAATCTTGTGCATCCAATAGGTGTGTTTGTGTCATTGGATGATCAATTAGGTCATTTTCGCCCTCCCTAGGCTTATTCTTGTCCAATTAGGGTTTTTAACCAATCTTGTGCATCCAATAGGTGTGTTTGTGGCAATGGATGATCAATTAGGTCATTTTCGTCCTCCCTAGGCTTATTCTTGTCCAATTAGGGTTTTTAACCAATCTTGTGCATCCAATAGGTGTGTTTGTGTCATTGGATGATCAATTAGGCCATTTTCGTCCTCCCTAGGCATATTCTTGTCCAATTAGGGTTTTTAACGAATCTTGTGCATCCAATTGGTGTGTTTGTGTCATTGGATGATCAATTAGGTCATTTTCGTCCTCCCTAGGCATATTCTTGTCCAATTAGTGTTTTTAACCAATCTTGTGCATCCAATAAGTTGAGTTGTGTCATTGGATTAACATTTACGTCATTTTCGTTCTCCCTAGGCTTATTCTTGTCCAATTAGGGTTTTTAACCAATCTTGTGCATCCAATAAGTTGAGTTGTGTCATTGGATTAACATTTAGGTCATTTTCGTCCTCCCTAGGCTTATTCTTGTCCAATTAGGGTTTTTAACCAATCTTGTGCATCCAATAGGTGTGTTTGTGTCATTGGATGATCAATTAGTTCATTTTCGTCATCCCTAGGCATATTCTTGTCCAATTAGGGTTTTTAACGAATCTTGTGCATCCAATTGGTGTGTTTGTGTCATTGGATGATCAATTAGGTCATTTTCGTCCACCCTAGGCTTATTCTTGTCCAATTAGGGTTTTTAACCAATCTTGTGCATCCAATAAGTTGAGTTGTGTCATTGGATTAACATTTAGGTCATTTTCGTCCTCCCTAGGCTTATTCTTGTCCAATTAGGGTTTTTAACTAATCTTGTGCATCCAATAAGTTGAGTTGTGTCATTGGATTAACATTTAGGTCATTTTCGTCCTCCCTAGGCTTATTCTTGTCCAATTAGGGTTTTTAACCAATCTTGTGCATCCAATAACTTTGTTTGTGTCCTTGAATTAATATTTAGATCATTTTCGTCCTCCCTAGGCATATTCTTGTCCAATTAGGGTTTTTAACCAATCTTGTGCTTCCAATTGGTGTGTTTGTGTCATTGGATGATCAATTAGGTTATTTTGGTCCTCCCTAGGCTTATTCTTGTCCAATTAGGGTTTTTAACCAATCTTGTGCATCCAATAGGTGTGTTAGTGTCATTGGATGATCAATTAGGTCATTTTCGTCCTCCCTAGGCTTATTCTTGTCCAATTAGGGTTTTTAACCAATCTTGTGCATCCAATAAGTTTGTTTGTGTCATTGAATTAATATTTAGGTCATTCTCGTCCTCCCTAGGCATATTCTTGTCCAATTAGGGTTTTTAACCAATCTTGTGCATCCAATAGGTGTGTTTGTGGCAATGGATGATCAATTAGGTCATTTTCGTCCTCCCTAGGCTTATTCTTGTCCAATTAGGGTTTTTAACCAATCTTGTGCATCCAATAAGTTTGTTTGTTTCATTGAATTAATATTTAGGTCATTTTCGTCCTCCCTAGGCATATTCTTGTCCAATTAGGGTTTTTAACCAATCTTGTGCATCCAATAGGTGTGTTTGTGTCATTGGATGATCAATTAGGTTATTTTCGTCCTACCTAGGCATATTCTTGTCCAATTAGGGTTTTTAACGAATCTTGTGCATCCAATAGGTGTGTTTGTGTCATTGGATGAACAATTAGGTCATTTTCGTCCTCCCTAGGCTTATTCTTGTCCAATTAGGGTTTTTAACCAATCTTGTGCATCCAATAAGTTGAGTTGTGTCATTGGATTAACATTTAGGTCATTTTCGTCCTCCCTAGGCTTATTCTTGTCCAATTAGGGTTTTTAACCAATCTTGTGCATCCAATAAGTTGAGTTGTGTCATTGGATTAACATTTAGGTCATTTTCGTCCTCCCTAGGCTTATTCTTGTCCAATTAGGGTTTTTAACCAATCATGTGCATCCAATAAGTTTGTTTGTGTCATTGAATGATCAATTAGGTAATTTTCGTCCTCCCTAGGCTTATTCTTGTCCAATTAGGGTTTTTAACCAATCTTGTGCATCCTATAAGTTGAGTTGTGTCATTGGATTAACATTTAGGTCATTTTCGTCCTCCCTAGGCTTATTCTTGTCCAATTAGGGTTTTTAACCAATCTTGTGCATCCAATAAGTTGAGTTGTGTCATTGGATTAACATTTAGGTCATTTTCGTCCTCCCTAGGCTTATTCTTGTCCAATTAGGGTTTTTAACCAATCTTGTGCATCCAATAAGTTCATTTGTGTCATTGGATTTACATTTAGGTCATTTTCGACCTCCCTAGGCATATTCTTGTGCAATTAGGGTTTTTAACCAATCTTGTGCATCAAATAGGTGTGTTTGTGTCATTGGATGATCAATTAGGTCATTTTCGTCATCCCTAGGCTTATTCTTGTCCAATTAGGGTTTTTAACCAATCTTGTGCATCCAATAACTTTGTTTGTGTCATTGAATTAATATTTAGGTCATTTTCGTCCTCCTTAGGCATAGTCTTGTCCAATTAGGGTTTTTACACAATCTTGTGCATCCAATAGGTGTGTTTGTGTCATTGGATGATCAATTAGGTCATTTTCGTCCTCCCTAGGCTTATTCATGTCCAATTAGGGTTTTTAACCAATCTTGTGCATCCAATAAGTTCATTTATGTCATTGGATTAATATTTAGGTCATTTTTGTCCTCCCTAGGCATATTCTTGTCCAATTAGGGTTTTTAACCGATCTTCTGCTTCCAATAGGTGTGTTTGTGTCATTGGATGATCAATTAGGTCATTTTCGGCCTCCCTAGGCTTATTCTTGTCCAATTAGGGTTTTTAACCAATCTTGTGCATCCAATAGGTGTGTTTGTGTCATTGCATGATCAATTAGGTTATTTTCGTCATCCCTAGGCTTATTCTTGTCCAATTAGGGTTTTTAACCAATCTTGTGCATCCAATAAGTTGATTTGTGTCATTGGATTAACATTTAGGTCATTTTCGTCCTCCCTAGGCTTATTCTTGTCCAATTAGGGTTTTTAACCAATCTTGTGCATCCAATAGGTGTGTTTGTGTCATTGGATGAACAATTAGGTCATTTTCTTCCTCCCTAGGCTTATTCTTGTCCAATTAGGGTTTTTAACCAATCTTGTGCATCTAATAGGTGTGTTTGTGTCATTGGATGATCAATTAAGTCATTTTCGTCGTCCCTAGGCTTATTCTTGTCCAATTAGGGTTTTTAACCAATCTTGTGCATCCAATAAGTTGAGTTGTGTCATTGGATTAACATTTAGATCATTTTCGTCATCCCTAGGCTTATTCTTGTCCAATTAGGGTTTTTTACCAATCTTGTGCATCCAATAGGTGTGTTTGTGTCATTGGATGATCAATTAGGTCATTTGCGTCCTCCATAGGCCTATTATTGTCCAATTAGGGTTTTTAACCAATCTTGTGCATCCAATAAGTTGAGTTGTGTCATTGGATTAACATTTAGGTCATTTTCGTCCTCCCTAGGCTTATTCTTGTCCAATTAGGGTTTTTAACCAATCTTGTGCATCCAATAAGATCATTTGTGTCATTGGATTACATTTAGGTCATTTTCGTCCTCCCTAGGCATATTCTTGTCCAATTAGGGTTTTTAACCAATCTTGTGCATCCAATAGGTGTGTTTGTGTCATTGGATGATCAATTAGGTCATTTTCGTCCTCCCTAGGCTTATTCTTGTCCAATTAGGGTTTTTAACCAATCTTGTGCATCCAATAGGTGTGTTTGTGTCATTGGATGATCAATTAGGTCATTTTCGTCGTCCCTAGGCTTATTCTTGTCCAATTAGGGTTTTTAACCAATCTTGTGCATCCAATAAGTTCATTTGTGTCATTGGATGATCAATTAGGTCATTTTCGTCCTCCCTAGGCATATTCTTGTCCAACTATGGTTTTTAACCAATATTGTGCATCCAATAGGTGTGTTTGTGTCATTGGATGATCAATTAGGTCATTTTCGTCCTCCCTAGGCTTATTCTTGTCCAATTAGGGTTTTTAACCAATCTTGTGCATCCAATAAGTTGAGTTGTGTCATTGGATTAACATTTAGTTCATTTTCGTTCTCCCTAGGCTTATTCTTGTCCAATTAGGGTTTTTAACCAAACTTGTGCATCCAATAAGTTCATTTGTGTTATTGGATTAACATTTAGGTCATATTCGTCCTCCCTAGGCATATTCTTGTCCAATTAGGGTTTTTAACCAAACTTGTGCATCCAACAGGTGTGTTTGTGTCATTCGATGATCAATTAGGCCATTTTCGTCCTCCCTAGGCATATTCTTGTCCAATTAGGGTTTTTTACCAATCTTGTGCATCCAATAGGTGTGTTTGTGTCATTGGATGATCAACTTGGTCATTTTCGTCCTCCCTAGGCTTATTCTTGTCCAATTAGGGTTTTTAACCAATCTTGTGCATCCAATAAGTTCATTAGTGTCATTGGATGATCAATTAGGTCATTTTCGTCCTCCCTAGGCTTATTCTTGTCCAATTAGGGTTTTTAACCAATCTTGTGCTTCCAATAAGTTGAGTTATGTCTTTGGATTAACATTTAGGTCATTTTCATTCTCCCTAGGCTTATTCTTGTCCAATTAGGGTTTTTAACCAATCTTGTGCATCCAATAGGTGTGTTTGTGTCATTGGATGATCAATTAGGTCATTTTCGTCCTCCCTAGGCTTATTCTTGTCCAATTAGGGTTTTTAACCAATCTTGTGCATCCAAAAAGTTCATTTGTGTCATTGGATTACCATTTAGGTCATTTTCGTCCTCCCTAGGCATATTCTTGTCCAATTAGGGTTTTTAACCAATCTTGTGCTTCCAATAGGTGCGTTTGTGTCATTGGATGATCAATTAGGTCATTTTCGTCCTCCCTAGGCATATTCTTATCCAATTAGGGTTTTTAACCAATCTTGTGCATCCAATAGGTGTGTTTGTGTCATTGGATGATCAATTAGGTCATTTTCGTCCTCCCTAGGCTTATTCTTGCCCAATTAGGTTTTTCAACCAATCTTGTGCATCCAATAAGTTGAGTTGTGTCATTGGATTAGCATTTAGGTCATTTTCGTCCTCCCTTGGCTTATTCTTGTCCAATAAGGGTTTTTAACCAATCTTGTGCATCCAATAGGTGTGTTTGTGTCATTGGATGATCAATTAGGTTATTTTCGTCCTCCCTAGGCTTATTCTTGTCCAATTAGGGTTTTTAACCAATCTTGTGCATCCAATAAGTTGAGTTGTGTCATTGGATTAACATTTAGGTCATTTTCGTTCTCCCTAGGCTTATTCTTGTCGAATTAGGGTTTTTAACCAATCTTGTGCATCCAATAAGTTCATTTGTGTTATTGGATTAACATTTAGGTCATATTCGTTCTCCCTAGGCATATTCTTATCCAATTAGGGTTTTTAACCAAACTTTTGCATCCAATAGGTGTGTTTGTGTCATTCGATGATCAATTAGGTCATTTTCGTCCTCCCTAGGCATATTCTTGTCCAATTAGGGTTTTTAACCAATCTTGTGCATCCAATAGGTGTGTTTGTGTCATTGGATGATCAATTAGGTCATTTTCGTCCTCCCTAGGCTTATTCTTGTCCAATTAGGGTTTTTAACCAATCTCGTGCATGCAATAGGTGTGTTTGTGTCATTGGATGATCAATTAGGTCATTTTCGTCCTCCCTAGGCTTATTCTTGTCCAATTAGGGTTTTTAACCAATCTTGTGCATCCAATAAGTTCATTTGTGTCATTGGATGATCAATTAGGTCATTTTCGTCCTCCCTAGGCATATTCTTGTCCAACTCGGGTTTTTAACCAATCTTGTGCATCCAATAGGTGTGTTTGTGTCATTGGATGATCAATTAGGTCATTTTCGTCCTCCCTAGGCTTATTCTTGTCCAATTAGGGTTTTTAACCAATCTTGTGCATCCAATAACTTTGTTTGTGTCATTGAATTAATTTTTAGGTCATTTTCCTCCTCCCTAGGCATATTCTTGTCCAATTAGGGTTTTTAACCAATCTTGTGCATCCAATAGGTGTGTTTGTGTCATTGGATGATCAATTAGGTCATTTTCGTCCTCCCTAGGCTTATTCTTGTCCAATTAGGGTTTTTAACCAATCTTGTGCATCCAATAAGTTCATTTCTGTCATTGGATTAACATTTAGGTCATTTTCGTCCTTCCTAGTCATATTCTTGTCCAATTAGGGTTTTTAACCAATCTTGTGCTTCCAATAGGTGTGTTTGTGACATTGGATGATCAATTAGGTCATTTTCGTCCTCCCTAAGCTTATTCTAGTCCAATTAGGGTTTTTAACCAATGTTGTGCATCCAATAGGTGTGTTTGTGTCATTGGATTAACATTTAGGTCATTTTCGTCCTCCCTAGGCTTGTTCTTGTCCAATTAGGGTTTTTAACCAATCTTGTGCATCCAATAGGTGTGTTTGTGTCATTGGATGATCAATTAGGTCATTTTCGTCCTCCCTAGGCTTATTCTTGTCCAATTAGGGTTTTTAACCAATCTTGTGCATCCAATAGGTGTGTTTGTGTCATTGGATGATCAATTAGGTCATTTTCGTCCTCCCTAGGCTTATTCTTGTCCAATTAGGGTTTTTAACCAATCTTGTGCATCCAATAAGTTCATTTGTGTCATTGGATGATCAATTAGGTCATTTTCGTCCTCCCTAGGCTTATTCTTGTCCAATTAGGGTATTTAACCAATCTTGTGCATCCAATAACTTTGTTTGTGTCATTGAATTAATATTTAGGTCATTTTCGTCCTCCCTAGGCATATTCTTGTCCAATTAGGGTTTTTAACCAATCTTGTGCATCCAATAGGTGTGTTTGTGTCATTGGATGATCAATTAGGTCATTTTCGTCCTCCCTAGGCATAATCTTGTCCAATTAGGGTTTTTATCCAATATTGTGCATCCAATAACTTTGTTTATGTCATTGAATTAATATTTAGGTCAATTTCGTCCTCCCTAGGCATATTCTTGTCCAATTAGGGTTTTTAACCAATCTTGTGCATCCAATAGGTGTGTTTGTGTCATTGGATGATCAATTAGGTCATTTTCGTCCTCCCTAGGCTTATTCTTGTCCAATTAGGGTTTTTAACCAATCTTGTGCATCCAATAAGTTTATTTGTGTCATTGCATTAACATTTAGGTCATTTTCGTCCTCCCTAGGCATATTCTTGTCCAATTAGGGTTTTTAACCAATCGTGTGTATCCAATAGGTGTGTTTGTTTCATTGGATTAACATTTAGGTCATTTTCGTCCTCCCTAGGCATATTCTTTTCCAATTAGGGTTTTTAACCAAAGTTGTGCATCCAATAAGTTCATTTGTGTCATTGGATGATCAATTAGGTCAATTACGTCCTCCCTAGGCATATTCTGGCATATTCTTGTCCAATTAGGGTTTTTAACCAATCTTGTGCATCCAATAGGTGTGTTTGTGTCATTGGATGATCAATTAGGTCATTTTCGTCCTCCCTAGGCTTATTCTTGTCCAATTAGGGTTTTTAACCAATCTTGTGCATCCAATAAGTTGAGTTGTGTCATTGGATTAACATTTAGGTCATTTTCGTCCTCCCTAGACATATTCTTGTCCAATTAGGGTTTTTAACCAATCTTGTGCATCTAATAAGTTCATTTGTGTTATTGGATTAACATTTAGGTCATTTTCGTCCTCCCTTGGCATATTCTTGCTTAATTAGGGTTTTTAACCAATCTTGTGCATCCAATAGGTGTGGTTGTGTCATTGGATGATCAATTAGGTCATTTTTGTCCTCCCTAGGCTTATTTTTGTCCAATTAGGGTTTTTAACCAGTCTTGTGCATCCAATAAGTTTGTTTGTGTCATTCAATTAATATTTAGGTTATTTTCGTCCTCCCTATGCATATTCTTGTCCAATTAGGGTTTTTAACCAATCTTGTGCATCCAATAGGTGTGTTTGTGTCATTGGATGATCAATTAGGTCATTTTCGTCCTCCCTAGGCTTATTCTTGTCCAATTAGGGTTTTTAACCAATCTTGTGCATCCAATAACTTTGTTTGTGTCATTGAATTAATATTTAGGAAATTTTCCTCCTCCCTAGGCATATTCTTGTCCAATTAGGGTTTTTAACCAATCTTGTGCATCCAATAGGTGTGTTTGTGTCATTGGATGATCAATTAGGTCATTTTCGTCCTCCCTAGGCTTATTCTTGTCCAATTAGGGTTTTTAACCAATCTTGTGCATCCAATAAGTTGAGTTGTGTCATTGGATTACCATTGAGGTCATTTTCGTCCTCCCTAGGCTTATTCTTGTCCAATTATGGTTTTTAACCAATCTTGTGCATCCAATAGGTGTGTTTGTGTCATTGGATGATCAATTAGGTCATTTTCGTCCTCCCTAAGCTTATTCTTGTCCAATTAGGGTTTTTAACCAATCTTGTGCATCCAATAGGTGTGTTTTTGTCATTGGATGATCAATTAGGTCATTTTCGTCCTCCCTAGGCATATTCTTGTCCAATTAGGGTTTTTAACGAATCTTGTGCATCCAATAGGTGTGTTTGTGTCATTGGATGATCAATTAGTTCATTTTCGTCCTTCCTAGGCATATTCTTGTCAAATTAGGGTTTTTAACCAATCTTTTGCATCCAATAGGTGTGTCTGTGTCATTGGATGATCAATTAGGTCATTTTCGTCCTCCTTAGGCATATTCTTGTCCAATTAGGGTTTTAACCAATCTTGTGTAACCAATAGGTGTGTTTGTGTCATTGGATGATCAATTAGGTCAGTTTCGTCCTCCCTAGGCTTATTCTTGTCCAATTAGGGTTTTTAACCAATCTTGTGCATCCAATAAGTTGAGTTGTGTCATTGGATTAACATTTAGGTCATTTTCGTCCTCCCTAGGCTTATTCTTGTCCAATTAGGGTTTTTAACCAATCTTGTGCATCCAATAACTTGGTTTGTGTCCTTGAATTAATATTTAGGTCATTTTCGTCCTCCCTAGGCATATTCTTGTCCAATTAGGGTTTTTAGCCAATCTTGTGCTTCCAATAGGTGTGTTTGTGTCATTGGAAGATCAATTAGGTCATTTTGGTCCTCCCTAGGCTTATTCTTGTCCAATTATGGTTTTTAACCAATCTTGTGCATCCAATAAGTTGAGTTGTGTCATTGGATTAACATTTAGGTCATTTTCGTCCTCCCTAGGCTTATTCTTGTCCAATTAGGGTTTTTAACCAATCTTGTGCATCCAATAAGTTGAGTTGTGTCATTGGATTAACATTTAGGTCATTTTCTTCCTCCCTAGGCTTATTCTTGTCCAATTAGGGTTTTTAATCAATCTTGTGCATCGAATAACTTTGTTTGTGTCCTTAAAATAATATTTAGGTCATTTTCGTCCTCCCTAGGCATATTCTTGTCCAATTAGGGTTTTTAACCAATCTTGTGCTTCCAATAGGTGTGTTTGTGTCATTGGAAGATCAAGTAGGTCATTTTCGTCCTCCCTAGGCTTATTCTTGTCCAATTAGGGTTTTTAACCAATCTTGTGCATCCAATAAGTTTGTTTGTGTCATTGAATTAATATTTAGGTCATTTTCGTCCTCCCTAGGCATATTCTTGTCCAATTAGAGTTTTTAACGAATCTTGTGCATCCAGTAGGTGTGTTTGTGTCATTGGATGATCAATTAGGTCATTTTCGTCCTCCCTAGGCTTATTCTTGTCCAATTAGGGTTTTTAACCAATCTTGTGCATCCAATAAGTTGAGTAGTGTCATTGGATTAACATTTAGGTCATTATCGTCCTCCCTAGTCATATTCTTGTCCAATTAGGGTTTTTAACCAATCTTGTGCATCCAATAACTTTGTTTGTGTCCTTGAATTAATATTTAGGTCATTTTCGTCCTCGCTATGCATATTCTTGTCCAATTAGTGTTTTTAACCAATCTTGTGCATCCAATAGGTGTGTTGGCGGCAATGGATGATCAATTAGGTCATTTTCGTCCTCTCTAGGCTTATTCTTGTCCAATTAGGGTTTTTAACCAATCTTGTGCATCCAATAGGTGTGTTTGTGTCATTGGATGATCAATTAGGTCATTTTCGTCCTCCCTAGGCTTATTCTTGTCCAATTAGGGTTTTTAACCAATCTTGTGCATCCAATAAGTTGAGTTGTGTCATTGGATTAACATTTAGGTCATTTTCGTCCTCCCTAGGCTTATTCTTGTCCAATTAGGGTTTTTAACCAATCTTGTGCATCCAATAAGTTCATTTGCGTCATTGGATTTACATTTAGGTCATTTTCGTCCTCCCTAGGCATATTCTTGTTCAATTAGGGTTTTTAACCAATCTTGTGCATCAAATAGGTGTGTTTGTGTCATTGGATGATCAATTAGGTCATTTTCGTCATCCCTAGGCTTATTTTTGTCCAGTTAGGGTTTTTAACCAATCTTGTGCATCCAATAAGTTGATTTGTGTCATTGGATTAACATTTAGGTCATTTTCGTCCTCTCTAGGGTTATTCTTGTCCAATTATGGTTTTTAACCAATCTTGTGCATCCAATAGGTGTGTTTGTGTCATTGGATGATCAATTAGGTCATTTTCGTCCTCCCTAGGCTTATTCTTGTCCAATTAGGGTTTTTAACCAATCTTGTGCATCCAATAAGTTGAGTTGTGTCATTGGATTAACATTTAGGTCATTTTCGTCCTCCCTAGCCTTATTCTTGTCCAATTAGGGTTTTTAATCAATCTTGTGCATCCAATAAGTTCATTTGTGTCATTGGATTTACATTTAGGTCATTTTCGTCCTCCCTAGGCATATTCTTGTCCAATTAGGGTTTTTAACCAATCTTGTGCATCCAATAGGTGTGTTTGTGTCATTGGATGATCAATTAGGTCATTTTCGTCATCCCTAGGCTTAGTCTTGTCCAATTAGGGTTTTTAACCAATCTTTTGCATCCAATAAGTTGAGTTGTGTCATTGGATTAACATTTAGGTCATTTTCGTCCTCCTTAGGCATAGTTTTGTCCAATTAGGGTTTTTAACCAATCTTGTGCATCAAATAGGTGTGTTTGTGTCATTAGATGATCAATTAGGTCATTTTCGTCCTCCCTAGGCTTATTCTTGTCCAGTTAGGGTTTTTAACCAATCTTGTGCATCCAATAAGTTCTTTTGTGTCATTGGATTTACATTTAGGTTATTTTCGTCCTCCCTAGGCATATTGTTGTCCAATTAGGGTTTTTAACCGTTCTTGTGCTTCCAATAGGTGTGTTTGTGTCATTGGATGATCAATTAGGTCATTTTCGGCCTCCCTAGGCTTATTCTTGTCCAATTAGGGTTTTTAACCAATCTTGTGCATCCAATAGGTGTGTTTGTGTCATTGCATGATCAATTAGGTTATTTTCGTCCTCCCTAGGTATATTCTTGTCCAATTTGGGTTTTTAACCAATCTTGTGCATCCAATAGGTGTGTTTGTGGCAATGGATGATCAATTAGGTCATTTTCGTCCTCCCTAGGCTTATTCTTGTCCAATTACGGTTTTTAACCAATCTTGTGCATCCAATAGGTGTGTTTGTGTCATTGGATGATCAATTAGGTCATTTCCGTCCTCCCTAGGCTTATTCTTGTCCAATTAGGGTATTTAACCAATCTTGTGCATCCAATAGGTGTGTTTGTGTCATTGGATGATCAATTAGGTCATTTTCGTCCTCCCTAGGCTTATTCTTGTCCAATTAGGGTTTTTAACCAATCTTGTGCATCCAATAAGTTGAGTTGTGTCATTGGATTAACATTTAGGTCATTTTCGTCCTCCCTAGCCTTATTCTTGTCCAATTAGGGTTTTTAATCAATCTTGTGCATCCAATAAGTTCATTTGTGTCATTGGATTTACATTTAGGTTATTTTCGTCCTCCCTAGGCATATTCTTGTCCAATTAGGGTTTTTAACCGTTCTTGTGCTTCCAATAGGTGTGTTTGTGTCATTGGATGATCAATTAGGTCATTTTCGGCCTCCCTAGGCTTATTCTTGTCCAATTAGGGTTTTTAACCAATCTTGTGCATCCAATAGGTGTGTTTGTGTCATTGCATGATCAATTAGGTTATTTTCGTCCTCCCTAGGCATATTCTTGTCCAATTTGGGTTTTTAACCAATCTTGTGCATCCAATAGGTGTGTTTGTGGCAATGGATGATCAATTAGGTCATTTTCGTCCTCCCTAGGCTTATTCTTGTCCAATTACGGTTTTTAACCAATCTTGTGCATCCAATAGGTGTGTTTGTGTCATTCGATGATCAATTAGGTCATTTCCGTCCTCCCTAGGCTTATTCTTGTCCAATTAGGGTTTTTAACCAATCTTGTGCATCCAATAGGTGTGTTTGTGTCATTGGATGATCAATTAGGTCATTTTCGTCCTCCCTAGGCTTATTCTTGTCCAATTAGGGTTTTTAACCAATCTTGTGCATCCAATAGGTGTGTTTGTGTCATTGGATGATCAATTAGGTCATTTTCGTCCTCCCTAGGCTTATTCTTGTCCAATTAGGGTTTTTAACCAATCTTTTGCATCCAATAGGTGTGTTTGTGTCATTGGATGACCAATTAGGTCATTTTCGTCCTCCCAAGGCATATTCTTGTCCAATTAGGGTTTTTAACCAATCTTGTGCATCCCATAGGTGTGTTTGTGGCAATGGATGATCAATTAGGTCATTTTCGTCCTCCCTAGGCTTATTCTTGTCCAATTAGGGTTTTTAACCAATCTTGTGCATCCAATAGGTGTGTTTGTGTCATTGGATGATCAATTAGGTCATTTTCGTCCTCCCTAGGCTTATTCTTGTCCAATTAGGGTTTTTAACCAATCTTGTGCATCCAATAGGTGTGTTTGTGTCATTGGATGATCAATTAGGTCATTTTCGTCCTCCCTAGGCTTATTCTTGTCCAATTAGGGTTTTTAACCAATCTTGTCCATCCAATAAGTACATTTGTGTCATTGGATTAACATTTAGGTCATATCAGTCCTCCCTAGGCATATTCTTGTCCAATTAGGGTTTTTAACCAATATTGTGCATCCAATAAGTTCATTTGTGTTATTGGATTAACATTTAGTTCATATTCGTCCTCCCTAGGCATATTCTTGTCCAATTAGGGTTTTTAACCAATCTTGTGCATCCAATAGGTGTGTTTGTGTCATTGGATGATCAATTAGGTCATTTTCGTCCTCCCTAGGCTTATTCTTGTCCAATTAGGGTTTTTAACCAATCTTGTGCATCCAATAGGTGTGTTTGTGTCATTGGATGATCAATTAGGTCATTTTCGTCCTCCCTAGGCTTATTCTTGTCCAATTAGGGTTTTTAACCAATCTTGTGCATCCAATAAGTTGAGTTGTGTCATTGGATTAGCATTTAGGTCATTTTCGTCCTCCCTAGGCTTATTCTAGTCCAATTAGGATTTTTAACCAATCTTGTGCATCCCATAAGTTCATTTGTGTCATTGGATTAACATTTATGTCATTTTCGTCCTCCCTAGGCATATTCTTGTCCAATTAGGGTTTTTAACCAATCTTGTGCATCCAATAGGTGTGTTTGTGTCATTGGAAGATCGATTAGGTCATTTTCGTCCTCCCTAGGCTTATTCTTGTCCAATTAGGGTTTTTAACCAATCTTGTGCATCCAATAGGTGTGTTTGTGTCATTGGATGATCAATTAGGTCATTTTCGTCCTCCCTAGGCTTATTCTTGTCCAATTAGGGTTTTTAACCAATCTTTTGCATCCAATAAGTTTGTTTGTTTCATTGAATTAATATTTAGTTCATTTTCGTCCTCCCTAGGCATATTCTTGTCCAATTAGGGTTTTTAACCAATCTTGGGCATCCAATAGGTGTGTTTGTGTGATTGGATGATCAATTAGGTCATTTTGGTCCTCCCTAGGCATATTCTTGTCCAATTAGGGTTTTTAACCTATGTTGTGCATCCAATATGTTTGTTTGTGTCATTGAATTAATATTTAGGTCATTTTCGTCCTCCCTTGGCATCATCTTTTCCAATTAGGGTTTTTAACCAATCTTTTGCATCCAATAGGTGTGTTTGTGTCATTGGATGATCAATTAGGTCATTTTCGTCCTCCCTATGCTTATTCTTGTCCAATTAGGGTTTTTAACCAATCTTGTGCATCCAATAACTTTGTTTGTGTCATTGAATTAATATTTAGGTCATTTTCGTCCTCCCTAGGCATATTCTTGTCCAATTAGGGTTTTTAACCAATCTTGTGCATCCAATAGGTGTGTTTGTGTCATTGGATGATCAATTAGGTCATTTTCGTCCTCCCTAGGCTTATTCTTGTCCAATTAGGGTTTTTAACCAATCTTGTGCATCCAATAAGTTGAGTTGTGTCATTGGATTAACATTTAGGTCATTTTCGTTCTCCCTAGGCTTATTCTTGTCCAATTAGGGTTTTTAACCAATTTTGTGCATCCAATAAGTTGATTTGTGTTATTGGATTAACATTTAGGTCATATTCGTCCTCCCTAGGCATATTCTTGTCCAATTAGGGTTTTAACCAATCTTGTGCATCCAATAGGTGTGTTTGTGTCATTGGATGATCAATTAGGTCATTTTCGTCCTCCCTAGGCATATTCTTGTCCAGTTAGGGTTTTTAACCAATCTTGTGCATCCAATAAGTTTAGTTGTGTCATTGGATTAACATTTAGGTCATTTTCGTTCTCCCTAGGCTTATTCTTGACCAATTAGGGTTTTTAACCAATTTTGTGCATCCAATAAGTTCATTTGTGTTATTGGATTAACATTTAGGTCATATTCGTCCTCCCTAGGCATATTCTTGTCAAATTAGGGTTTTAACCAATCTTGTGCATCCAATAGGTGTGTTTGTGTCATTGAATGATCAATTAGGTCATTTTCGTCCTCCCTAGGCTTATTCTTGTCCAACTAGGGTTTTTAACCAATCTTGTGCCTCCAATAGGTGTGTTTGTGTCATTGGATGATCAATTAGGTCATTTTCGTCCTCCCTAGGCTTATTCTTGTCCAATTAGGGTTTTTAACCAATCTTGTGCATCCAATAAGTTGAGTTGTGTCATTGGATTAACATTTAGGTCATTTTCGTCCTCCCTAGGCTTATTCTTGTGCAATTAGGGTTTTTAACCAATCTTACGCATCCAATACGTTCATTTGTGTCATTGGATGATCAATTAGGTCATTTTCGTCCTCCATAGGCTTATTCTTGTCCAATTAGGATTTTTAACCAATGTTGTGCATCCAATAAGTTGAGTTGTGTCATTGGATTAACATTTAGGTCATTTTCATCCTCCCTAGGCTTATTCTTATCCAATTAGGGTTTTTAACCAATCTTGTGCATCCAATAGGTGTGTTTGTGTCATTGGATGATCAATTAGGTCATTTTCGTCCTCCCTAGGCTTATTCTTGTCCAATTAGGGTTTTTAACCAATCTTGTGCATCCAATAAGTTGAGTTGTGTCATTGGATTAACATTTAGGTCATTTTCGTCCTCCCTAGGCTTATTCTTGTCCAATTAGGGTTTTTAACCAATCTTGTGCATCCAATAAGTTCATTTTTGTCATTTGATTAACATTTAGGTCATTTTCGTCGTCCCTAGGCATATTCTTGTCCAATTAGAGTTTTAGACCAATCTTGTGCATCCAATAGGTGTGTTTGTGTCATTGGATGATCAATTAGGTCATTTTCGTCCTCCCTAGGCTTATTCTTGTCCAATTAGGGTTTTTAACCAATCTTGTGCATCCAATAAGTTGATTTGTGTCATTGGATTAACATTTAGGTCATTTTCGTCCTCCCTAGGCTTATTCTTGTCCAATTAGGGTTTTTAACCAATCTTGTGCATCCAATAAGTTCATTTGTGTCATTGAATTTACATTTAGGTCATTTTCGTCCTCCCTAGGCATATTCTTGTCCAATTAGGGTTTTTAACCAATCTTGTGCGTCCAATAGGTGTGTTTGTGGCAATCGATGATCAATTAGGTCATTTTCGTCCTCCCTAGGCTTATTCTTCTCCAATTAGGGTTTTTAACCAATCTTGTGCATCCAATAGGTGTGTTTGTGTCATTGGATGATCAATTAGGTCATTTTCGTCCTCCCTAGGCTTATTCTTGTCCAATTAGGGTTTTTAACCAATCTTGTGCATCCAATAGGTGTGTTTGTGTCATTGGATGATCAATTAGGTCATTTTCGTCCTCCCTAGGCTTATTCTTGTCCAATTAGGGTTTTTAACCAATCTTGTGCATCCAATAAGTTTGTTTGTTTCATTGAATTACTATTTAGGTCACTTTCGTCCTCCCTAGGCATATTCTTGTCCAATTAGGGTTTTTTTTTACCAATCTTGTGCATCCAATAGGTGTGTTTGTGTCATTGGATGATCAATTAGGTCATTTTCGTCCTCCCTAGGCTTATTCTTGTCCAATTAGGGTTTTTAACCAATCTTGTGCATCCACTAACTTTGTTTGTGTTATTGAATTAATATTTAGGTCATTTTCGTCCTCCCTAGGCATATTCTTGTCCAATTAGGGTTTTTAACCAATCTTGTGTATCCAATAGGTGTGTTTGTGTCATTGGATGATCAATGAGGTCATTTTCGTCCTCCCTAGGCTTATTCTTGTCCAATTAGGGGTTTTAATCAATCTTGTGCATCCAATAGGTGTGTTTGTGTCATTGGATGATCAATTAGGTCATTTTCGTCCTCCCTAGGCTTATTCTTGTCTAAGTAGGGTTTTTAACCAATCTTGTGCATCCAATAAGTTGAGTTGTGTCATTGGATTAACATTTAGGTCATTTTCGTCCTCCCTAGGCTTATTCTTGTCCAATTAGGGTTTTTAACCAATCTTGTGCATCCAATAAGTTCATTTGTGTCATTGGATTTACATTTAGGTCATTTTCGTCCTCCCGAGGAATATTCTTGTCCAATTAGGGTTTTTAACCAATCTTGTGCATCCAATAGGTGTGTTTGTGTCATTGGATGATCAATTAGGTCATTTTCGTTCTCCCTAGGCTTATTCTTGTCCAATTAGGGTTTTTAACCAATCTTATGCATCCAATATGTTCATTTGTGTTATTGGATTAACATTTAGGTCATATTCGTGCTCCCTAGGCATATTCTTGTCCAATTTGGGTTTTTAACCAATCTTGTGCATCCAATAGGTGTGTTTGTGTCATTGGATGATCAATTAGGTCATTTTCGTCCTCCCTAGGCATATTCTTGTCCAATTAGGGTTTTTAACCAATCTTGTGCATCCAATAGGTGTGTTTGTGTCATTGGATGATCAATTAGGTCATTTTCGTCCTCCCTAGGCTTATTCTTGTCCAATTAGGGTTTTTAACCAATCTTGTGCATCCAATAACTTTGTTTGTGTCATTGAATTAATATTTAGGTCATTTTCGTCCTCCCTAGGCATGTTCATGTCCAACTAGGGTTTTTAACCAATCTTGTGCATCCAATTGGTGTGTTTGTGTCATTGGATGATCAATTAGGTCATTTTCGTCCTCCCTAGGCTTATTCTTGTCCAATTAGGGTTTTTAACCAATCTTGTGCATCCAATAAGTTGAGTTGTGTCATTGGATTAACATTTAGGTCATTTTTGTTCTCCCTAGCCTTATTCTTATCCAATTAGGGTTTTTAACCAATCTTGTGCATCCAATAGGTGTTTTTTTTCATTGAATGATCTATTAGGTCATTTACGTCCTCCCTAGGCTTATTCTTGTCCAATTAGGGTTTTTAACCAATCTTGTGCATCCAATAGGTGTGTTTGTGTCATTCGATGATCAATTAGGTCATTTTCGTCCTCCCTAGGCTTATTCTTATCCAATTAGGGTTTTTAACCAATCTTGTGCATCCAATAACTTTGATTGTGTCATTGAATTAATATTTAGGTCATTTTCGTCCTCCCTAGGCATATTCTTGTCCAATTAGGGTTTTTAACCAATCTTGTGCATCCAATAGGTGTGTTTGTGTCATTGGATGATCAATTAGGTCATTTTCGTCCTCCCTAGGCTTATTCTTGTCCAATTAGGATTTTATTTACCAATCTTGTGCATCCAATAGGTGTGTGTGTGTCATTGGAGGATCAATTAGGTGATTTTCGTCCTCCCTAGGCATATTCTTGTCCAATTATGGTTTTTAACCAATCTTGTGCATCCAATAGGTGTGTCTGTGTCATAGGATGATCAATTAGGTCAATTTCGTCCTCCCTAGGCTTATTCTTGTCCAATTAGGGTTTTTAACCAATCTTGTGCATCCAATAGGTGTGTTTGTGTCATTGGATGATCAATTAGGTCATTTTCGTCCTCCCTAGGCTTATTCTTGTCCAATTAGGGTTTTTAACCAATCTTGTGCATCCAATAAGTTCATTTGTGTCATTGGATGATCAATTAGGTCATTTTCGTCCTGCCTAGGCATATTCTTGTCCAACTAGGGTTTTAAACCAATCTTGTGCATCCAATAGGTGTGTTTGTGTCATTGGATGATCAATTAGGTCATTTTCGCCCTCCCTAGGCTAATTCTTGTCCAATTAGGGTTTTTAACCAATCTTGTGCATCCAATAGGTGTGTTTGTGTCATTGGATGATCAATTAGGTCATTTTCGTCCTCCCTAGGCTTATTCTTGTCCAATTAGGGTTTTTAACCAACCTTGTGCATCCAATAGGTGTGCTTGTGTCATTGGATGATCAATTAGGTCATTTTCGTCCTCCCTAGGCTTATTCTTGTCCAATTAGGGTTTTTAACCAATCTTGTGCATCCAATAGGTGTGTTTGTGTCATTGGATGATCAATTAGGTCATTTTCGTCCTCCCTAGGCTTATTCTTGTCCAATTAGGGTTTTTAACCAATCTTGTGCATCCAATAGGTGTGTTTGTGTCATTGGATGATCAATTAGGTCATTTTCGTCCTCCCTAGGCTTATTCTTGTCCAATTAGGGTTTTTAACCAATCATGTGCGTCCAATAAGTTGAGTTGTTTCATTGGATTAACATTTAGGTCATTTTTGTCCCCCCTAGGCTTATTCTTGTCCAATTAGGGTTTTTAACCAATCTTGTGAATCCAATAAGTTCATTTGTGTCATTGGATTAACATTTAGGTCATTTTCGTCCTCCCTAGGCATATTCTTGTCCAATTAGGGTTTTTAACCAATCTTGTGTATCCAATAGGTGTGTTTGTGTCATTGGATGATCAATTAGGTCATTTTCGTCCTCCCTATGCTTATTCTTGTCCAATTAGGGTTTTTAACCAATCTTGTGCATCCAATAGGTGTGTTTGTGTCATTGGATGATCAATTAGGTCATTTTCGTCCTCCCTAGGCTTATTATTGTCCAATTAGGGTTTTTAACCGATCCTGTGCATCCAATAGGTGTGTTTGTGTCATTGGATGATCAATTAGGTCATTTTCGTCCTCCCTAGGCATATTCTGGTCCAATTAGGGTTTTTAACCAATCTTGTGCATCCAATAGGTGTGTTTTGTCATTGGATGATCGATTAGGTCATTTTCGTCCTCCCTTGGCATATTCTTGTCCAATTAGGGTTTTTAACCAATCTTGTGCATCCAATAGGTGTGTTTGTGTCATTGGATGATCAATTAGGTCATTTTCGTCCTCCCTAGGCTTATTCTTGTCCAATTAGGGTTTTTAACCAATCTTGTGCATCCAATAAGTTGAGTTGTGTCATTGGATTAACATTTAGGTCATTTTCGTCCTCCCTAGGCTTATTCTTGTCCAATTAGGGTTTTTAACCAATCTTGTGCATCCAATAAGTTCATTTGTGTCACTGGATTTACATTTAGGTCATTTTCGTCCTCCCTAGGCATATTCTTGTGCAATTAGGGTTTTTAACCAATCTTGTGCATCAAATAGGTGTGTTTGTGTCATTGGATGATCAATTAGGTCATTTTCGTCATCCCTAGGCTTATTCTTGTCCAATTAGGGCTTTTAACCAATCTTGTGCATCCAATAAGTTCATTTGTGTCATTGAATTAATATTTATGTCATTTTCGTCATCCCTAGGCTTATTCTTCTCCAATTAGGGTTTTTAACCAATCTTGTGCTTCCAATAGGTGTGTTTGTGTCATTGGATGATCAATTAGGTCATTTTCGTCCTCCCTAGGCTTATTCTTGTCCAATTAGGGTTTTTAACCAATCTTGTGCATCCAATAAGTTGAGTTGTGTCATTCGATTAACATTTAGGTCATTTTCGTCCTCCCTAGCCTTATTCTTGTCCAATTAGGGTTTTTAATCAATCATGTGCATCCAATAAGTTCATTTGTGTCATTGGATTTACATTTAGGTCATTTTCGTCCTCCCTAGGCATATTCTTGTCCAATTAGGGTTTTTAACCAATCTTGTGCATCCAATAGGTGTGTTTGTGTCATTGGATGATCAATTAGGTCATTTTCGTCATCCCTAGGCTTATTCTTGTCCAGTTAGGGTTTTTAACCAATCTTGTGCATCCAATAAGTTGATTTGTGTCATTGGATTAACATTTAGGTCATTTTCGTCCTCTCTAGGGTTATTCTTGTCCAATTATGGTTTTTAACCAATCTTGTGCATCCAATAGGTGTGTTTGTGTCATTGGATGATCAATTAGGTCATTTTCGTCCTCCCTAGGCTTATTCTTGTCCAATTAGGGTTTTTAACCAATCTTGTGCATCCAATAAGTTGAGTTGTGTCATTGGATTAACATTTAGGTCATTTTCGTCCTCCCTAGGCTTATTCTTGTCCAATTAGGGTTTTTAACCAATCTTGTGCATCCAATAAGTTCATTTGTGTCATTGGATTTACATTTAGGTCATTTTCGTCCTCCCTAGGCATATTCTTGTCCAATTAGGGTTTTTAACCAATCTTGTGCTTCCAATAACTTTGTTTGTGTCATTGAATTAATATTTAGGTCATTGTCGTCCTCCCTAGGCATATTCTTGTCCAATTAGGGTTTTTAACCAATCTTGTGCATCCAATAGGTGTGCTTGTGTCATTGGATGATCAATTAGGTCATTTTCGTCCTCCCTAGGCTTATTCTTGTCTAATTAGGGTTTTTAACCAATCTTGTGCATCCAATAGGTGTGTTTGTGTCATTGGATGATCAATTAGGTCATTTTCGCCCTCCCTAGGCTTATTCTTGT
>JBBPBR010000894.1:59342-76247 GCA_037974775.1 Cicer pinnatifidum | reverse complement strand
TATTCTTGTCCAATTAGGGTTTTTAACCAATCTTGTGCATCCAATAGGTGTGTTTGTGTCATTTGATGATCAATTAAATCATTTTCGTCCTCCCTAGGCTTATTCTTTTCCAATTAGGGTTTTTAACCAATCTTGTGCATCCAATAAGTTTGTTTGTTTCGTTGAATTAATATTTAGGTCATTTTCGTCCTCCCTATGTATATTCTTGTCCAATTAGGGTTTTTTTACCAATCTTGTGCATCCAATAGGTGTGTTTGTGTCATTGGATGATCAATTAGGTCATTTTCGTCCTCCCTAGGCTTATTCTTGTCCAATTAGTGTTTTTAACCAATCTTGTGCATCCAATAAGTTGAGTTGTTTCATTGGATTAACATTTAGGTCATTTTCGTCCTCCCTAGGCTTATTCTTGTCCAATTAGGGTTTTTAACCAATCTTGTGCATCCAATAAGTTCATTTGTGTCATTGGATTAACATTTAGGTCATTTTCGTCCTCCCTAGGCATATTCTTGTCCAATTAGGGTTTTTAACCAATCTTGTGCATCCAATAGGTGTGTTTGAGTCATTGTATGATCAATTAGGTTATTTGCGTCCTCCCTAGGCTTACTCTTGTCCAATTAGGGTTTTTAACCAATCTTTTCCATCCAATAGGTGTGTTTGTGTCATTGGATGATCAATTAGGTCATTTTCGTCCTCCATAGGCTTATTCTTGTCCAATTAGGGTTTTTAACCAATCTTGTGCATCCAATAGGTGTGTTTGTGTCATTGGATGATCAATTAGGTCATTTTCGTCCTCCCTAGGCTTATTCTTGTCCAATTAGGGTTTTTAACCAATCTTGTGCATCCAATAAGTTGAGTTGTGTCATTGGATTAACATTTAGGTCATTTTCGTCCTCCCTAGGCTTATTCTTGTCCAATTAGGGTTTTTAACCAATCTTGTGCATCCAATAGGTGTGTTTGTGTCATTTGGATGATCAATTAGGTCATTTTCGTCCTCCATAGGCTTATTCTTGTCCAATTAGGGTTTTTAACCAATCTTGTGCATCCAATAAGTTGAGTTGTGTCTTTGGATTAACATTTAGGTCATTTTCGTCCTCCCTAGGCTTATTCTTGTCCAATTAGGGTTTTTAACCAATCTTGTGCATCCAATAGGTGTGTTTGTGTCATTCGATGATCAATTAGGTCATTTTCATCATCCCAAGGCTTATTCTTGTCCTATTAGGGTTTTTAACCAATCTTGTGCGTCCAATAACTTTGTTTGTGTCATTGAATTAATATTTAGGTCATTTTCGTCCTCCTTAGGCATATTCTTGTCGAATTAGGGTTTTTAACCAATCTTGTGCTTCCAATAGGTGTGTTTGTGTCATTGGATGATCAATTAGGTCATTTTCGTCCTCCCTAGGCTTATTCTTGTCCAATTAGGGTTTTTAACCAATCTTGTGCATCCAATAAGTTCATTTGTGTCATTGGATTAACATTTAGGTCATTTTCGTCCTCCCTAGGCATATTCTTGTCCAATTAGAGTTTTAGACCAATCTTGTGCATCCAATAGGTGTGTTTGTGTCATTGGATGATCAATTAGGTTATTTTCGTCCTCCACAGGCTTATTCTTGTCCAATTAGGGTTTTTAACCAATCTTGTGCATCCAATAGGTGTGTTTTGTCATTGGATGATCAATTAGGTCATTTTCGTCCTCCATAGGCTTATTATTGTCCAATTAGGGTTTTTAACCAATCTTGTGCATCCAATAAGTTGAGTTGTGTCATTGGATTAACATTTAGGTCATTTTCGTCCTCCCTAGGCTTATTCTTGTCCAATTAGGGTTTTTAACCAATCTTGTGCATCCAATAAGTTCATTTGTGTCATTGGATTAACATTTAGGTCATTTTCGTCCTCCCTAGGCATATTCTTGTGCAATTAGAGTTTTAGACCAATCTTGTGCATCCAATAGGTGTGTTTGTGTCATTGGATGATCAATTAGGTTATTTTCGTCCTCCCTAGCCTTATTCTTGTCCAATTAGGGTTTTTAACTAATCTTGTGCATCCAATAAGTTCATTTGTGTCATTGGATGATCAATTAGGTCATTTTCGTCCTCCCTAGGCATATTCTTGTCCAATTAGGGTTTTTAACCAATCTTGTGCATCCAATAGGTGTGTTTGTGTCATTGGATGATCAATTAGGTCATTTTCGTCCTCCCAATGCATATTCTTGTCCAGTTAGGGTTTTTAACCAATCTTGTGCATCCAATAGGTGTGTTTGTGTCATTGGATGATCAATTAGGTCATTTTCGTCCTCCCTAGGCTTATTCTTGTCCAATTAGGGTTTTTAACCAATCTTGTGCATCCAATAAGTTGAGTTGTGTCATTGGATTAACATTTAGGTCATTTTCGTCCTCCCTAGGCTTATTTTTGTCCAATTAGGGTTTTTAACCAATCTTGTGCATCCAATAACTTTGTTTGTGTCCTTGAATTAATATTTAGGTCATTTTCGTCCTCTCTAGGCATATTCTTGTCCAATTAGGGTTTTTAACCAATCTTGTGCATCCAATAGGTGTGTTTGTGTCATTGGATGATCAATTAGGTCATTTTCGTCCTCCCTAGGCATATTCTTGTCCAATTAGGGTTTTTAACGAATCTTATGCATCCAATTGGTGTGTTTGTGTCATTGGATGATCAATTAGGTCATTTTCGTCCTCCCTAGGCTTATTCTTGTCCAATTAGGGTTTTTAACCAATCTTGTGCATCCAATAAGTTGAGTTGTGTCATTGGATTAACATTTAGGTCATTTTCGTCCTCCCTAGGCTTATTCTTGTCCAATTAGGGTTTTTAACCAATCTTGTGCATCCAATAACTTTGTTTGTGTCCTTGAATTAATATTTAGGTCATTTTCGTCATCCCTAGGCATATTCTTGTCAAATTAGGGTTTTTAACCAATCTTGTGCATCCAATAGGTGTGTCTGTGTCATTGGATGATCAATTAGGTCATTTTCGTCCTCCCTAGGCATATTCTTGTCCAATTAGGGTTTTTAACCAATCTTGTGCATCCAATAGGTGTGTTTGTGTCATTGGATGATCAATTAGGTCATTTTCGTCCTCCCTAGGCTTATTCTTGTCCAATTAGGGTTTTTAACCAATCTTGTGCATCCAATAAGTTGAGTTGTGTCATTGGATTAACATTTAGGTCATTTTCGTCCTCCCTAGGCTTATTCTTGTCCAATTAGGGTTTTTAACCAATCTTGTGCATCCAATAAGTTGAGTTGTGTCATTGGATTAACATTTAGGTCATTTTCGTCCTCCCTAGGCTTAGTCTTGTCCAATAAGGGTTTTTAACCAATCTTGTGCATCCAATAGGTGTGTTTGTGTCATCGGATGATCAATTAGGTCATTTTCGTCCTCCCTAGGCTTATTCTTGTCCAATTAGGATTTTTAACCAATCTTGAGCATCCAATAAGTTTGTTTGTTTCATTGAATTAATATTTAGGTCATTTTCGTCCTCCCTAGGCATATTCTTGTCCAATTAGGGTTTTTAACCAATGTTGTGCATCCAATAGGTGTGTTTGTGTCATTGGATGATCAATTAGGTCATTTTCGTCCTCCCTAGGCTTATTCTTGTCCAATTAGGGTTTTTAACCAATCTTGTGCATCCAATAAGTTGAGTTGTGTCATTGGATTAACATTTAGGTCATTTTCGTCCTCCCTAGGCATATGCTTGTCCAATTAGGGTTTTTAACCAATCTTGTGCATCCAATAGGTGTGTTTGTGTCATTGGATGATCAATTAGGTCATTTTCCTCCTCCCTAGGCTTATTCTTGTCCAATAAGGGTTTTTAACCAATCTTGTGCATCCAAAAAGTTCATTTTTGTCATTTGATTAACATTTAAGTCATTTTCGTCCTCCCTAGGCATATTCTTGTCCAATTATGGTTTTTAACCAATCTTGTGCATCCAATAGGTGTGTTTGTGTGATTGGATGATCAATTAGGTAATTTTCGTCCTCCCTAGGCTTATTCTTGTCCAATTAGGGTTTTTAACCAATCTTGTGCATCCAATAGGTGTGTTTGTGTCATTGGATGATCAATTAGGTCATTTTCGTCCTCCGTAGGCATATTCTTGTCCAATTAGGGTTTTTAACGAATCTTGTGCATCCAATAGGTGTGTTTGTGTCATTGGATGATCAATTAGGTCATTTTCGTCCTCCCTAGGCTTATTCTTGTCCAATTAGGGTTTTTAACCAATCTTGTGCATCCAATAAGTTGAGTTGTGTCATTGGATTAACATTTAGGTCATTTTCGTTCTCCCTAGGCTTATTCTTGTCCAATTAGGTTTTTAACCAATCTTGTGCATCCAATAAGTTCATTTGTTTCATTGGATTCACATTTAGGTCATTTTCGTCCTCCCTAGGCATATTCTTGTCCAATTAGGGTTTTTAACCAATCTTGTGCATCCAATAAGTTGAGTTGTGTCATTGGAATAACATTTAGGTCATTTTCGTTCTCCCTAGGCTTATTCTTGTCTAATTAGGGTTTTTAACCAATCTTGTGCATCCAATAAGTTCATTTATGTTATTGGATTAACATTTAGGTCATATTCGTCCTCCCTAGGCATATTCTTTTCCAATTAGGGTTTTTAACCAATCTTGTGCATCCAATAGGTGTGTTTGTGTCATTGGATAATCAATTAGGTCATTTTCGTCCTCCCTAGGCATATCCTTGTCCAGTTAGGGTTTTTAACCAATCTTGTGCATCCAATAGGTGTGTTTGTGTCATTGGATGATCAATTAGGTCATTTTCGTCATCCCTAGGCTTATTCTTGTCCAATTAGGGTTTTTAACCAATCTTGTGCATCCAATAAGTTCATTTGTGTCATTGGATTTACATTTAGGTCATTTTTTGTCCTACCTAGGCATATTCTTGTCCAATTAGGGTTTTTAACCAATCTTGTGCATCCAATAAGTTGATTTGTGTCATTGGATTAACATTTAGGTCATTTTCGTCCTCCCTAGGCTTATTCTTGTCCAATTAGGGTTTTTAACCAATCTTGTGCATCCAATAGGTGTGTTTGTGTCATTCGATGATCAATTAGGTCATTTTCGTCCTCCCTAGGCTTATTCTTGTCCAATAAGGGTTTTTAACCAATCTTGTGCATCCAATAAGTTGAGTTGTGTCATTGGATTAACATTTAGGTCATTTTCGTCCTCCCTAGGCTTATTCTTGTCCAATTAGGGTTTTTAACCAATCTTGTGCATCCAATAAGTTCATTTGTGTCATTGGATTTACATTTAGGTCATTTTCGTCCTCCCTAGGCATATTCTTGTGCAATTAGGGTTTTTAACCAATCTTGTGCATCAAATAGGTGTGTTTGTGTCATTGGATGATCAATTAGGTCATTTTCGTCATCCCTAGGCTTATTCTTGTCCAATTAGGGTTTTTAACCAATCTTGTGCATCCAATAACTTTTTTTGTGTCATTGAATTAATATTTAGGTCATTTTCGTCCTCCTTAGGCATAGTCTTGTCCAATTAGGGTTTTTAACCAATCTTATGCATCCAATAGGTGTGTTTTTGTCATTGGATGATCAATTAGGTCATTTTTGTCCTCCCTAGGCTTATTCTTGTCCAATTAGGGTTTTTAACCAATCTTGTGCATCCAATAAGTTCATTTGTGTCATTACATTAACATTTAGGTCATTTTCGTCCTCCCTAGGCATATTCTTGTCCAATTAGGGTTTTTAACCAAAGTTGTGCATCCAATAAGTTCATTTGTGTCATTCGATGATCAATTAGGTCATTTACGTCCTCCCTAGGCATATTCTGGTCCAATTAGAGTTTTTACCCAATCTTGTGCATCCAATAGGTGTGTTTGTGTCATTGGATGATCAATTAGGTTATTTTCGTCCTCCCTAGGCTTATTCTTGTCCCATTAGGGTTTTTAACCAATCTTGTGCATCCAATAAGTTGAGTTGTGTCATTGGATTAACATTTAGGTCATTTTCGTCCTCCCTAGGCATATTCTTGTCCAATTAGGGTTTTTAACCAATCTTGTGCATCCAATAGGTGTGTTTGTGTCATTGGATGATCAATTAGGTCATTTTCGTCCTCCCTAGGCATATTCTTGTCCAATTAGGGTTTTTAACCAATCTTGTGCATCCAAAAGGTGTGTTTGTGTCATTGGATGATTAATTAGGTCATTTTCGTCCTCCCTAGGCTTATTCTTGTCCAATTAGGGTTTTTAACCAATCTTGTGCATCCAATAGGTGTGTTTGTGTCATTGGATGATCAATTAGGTCATTTTCGTCCTCCCTAGGCTTATTCTTGCCCTATTAGAGTTTTTAACCAATCTTGTGCATCCAATAAGTTGAGTTGTGTCATTGGATTAACATTTAGGTCATTTTCGTCCTCCCTAGGCTTATTCTTGTCCAATTAGGGTTTTTAACCAATCTTGTGCATCCAATAAGTTCATTTGTGTCATTGGATTAACATTTAGGTCATTTTCGTCCTCCCTAGGCATATTCTTGTCCAATTAGGGTTTTTAACCAATCTTGTGCATCCAATAGGTGTGTTTGTGTCATTGGATGATCGATTAGGTAATTTTCGTCCTCCCTAGGCTTATTCTTGTCCAATTAGGGTTTTTAACCAATCTTGTGCATCAAAAAGGTGTATTTGTGTCATTGGATGATCAATTAGGTCATTTACGTCCTCCCTAGGCATATTCTTGTCCAATTAGGGTTTTTAACCAATCTTGTGCATCCAATAGGTGTGTTTGTGTCATTGGATGATCACTTAGGTCATTTTTGTCCTCCCTAGGCTTATGCTTGTCCAATTAGGGTTTTTAACCAATCTTGTGCATCCAATAGGTGTGTTTGTGTCATTGGATGATCAATTAGGTCATTTTCGTCCTCCCTAGGCATATTCTTGTCCAATTAGGGTTTTTAACCAATCTTGTGCATCCAATAGGTGTGTTTGTGTCATTGGATGATCAATTAGGTCATTTTCGTCCTTCCTAGGCTTATTCTTGTCCAATTAGGGTTTTTAACCAATCTTGTGCATCCAATAAATTGAGTTGTGTCATTGGATTAACATTTAGGTCATTTTCGTCCTCCCTAGGCTTATTCTTGTCCAATTAGGGTTTTTAACCAATCTTGTGCATCCAATAGGTGTGTTTGTGTCATTGGATGATCAATTAGGTCATTTTCGTCCTCCCTAGGCATATTCTTGTCCAATTAGGGTTTTTAACCAATCTTGTGCATCCAATAGGTGTGTTTGTGTCATTGGATGATCAATTAGGTCATTTTCGTCCTCCCTAGGCATATTCTTGTCCAATTAGGGTTTTTAACCAATCTTGTGCATCCAATAGGTGTGTTTGTGTCATTGGATGATCAATTAGGTCATTTTCGTCCTCCATAGGCTTATTCTTGTCCAATAAGAGTTTTTAACCAATCTTCTGCATCCAATAAGTTGAGTTGTGTCATTGGATTAACATTTAGGTCATTTTCGTCCTCCCTAGGCTTATTCTTGTCCAATTAGGGTTTTTAACCAATCTTGTGCATCCAATAAGTTGAGTTGTGTCATTGGATTAACATTTAGGTCATTTTCGTCCTCCCTAGGCTTATTCTTGTCCAATTAGGGTTTTTAACCAATCCTGTGCATCCAATAGGTGTGTTTGTGTCATTGGATGATCAATTAGGTCATTTTCGTCCTCCATAGGCTTATTCTTGTCCAATTAGGGTTTTTAACCAATCTTGTGCATCCAATAAGTTGAGTTGTGTCATTGGATTAACATTTAGGTCATTTTCGTCCTCCCTAGGCTTATTCTTGTCCAATTAGGGTTTTTAACCAATCTTGTGCATCCAATAAGTTCATTTGTGTCATTGGATTAACATTTATGTCGTTTTCGTCCTCCCTAGGCATATTCTTGTCCAATTAGGGTTTTTAACCAATCTTGTGCATCCAATAGGTGTGTTTGTGTCATTGGATGATCAATTAGGTAATTTTCGTCCTCCCTAGGCTTATTCTGGTCCAAATAGGGTTTTTAACCAATCTTGTGCATCCAATAGGTGTGTTTGTGTCATTGGATGATCAATTAGGTCATTTTCGTCCTCCCTAGGCATATTCTTGTCCAATTAGTGTTTTTAACCAATCTTGTGCATCCAATAGGTGTGTTTGTGTCATTGGATGATCAATTAGGTTATTTTCGTCCTCCCTAGGCTTATTCTTGTCCAATTAGGGTTTTTAACCAATCTTGTGCATCCAATAAGTGGATTTGTGTCATTGGATTAACATTTAGGTCATTTTCGTCCTCCCTAGGCTTATTCTTGTCCAATTAGGGTTTTTAACCAATCTTGTGCATCCAATAGGTGTGTTTGTGTCATTGGATGATCAATTAGGTCATTTTCGTCCTCCCTAGGCTTATTCTTGTCCAATTAGGGTTTTTAACCAATCTTGTGCATCCAATAGGCGTGTTTTTGTCATTGGATGATCAATTAGGTCATTTTCGTCCTCCCTAGGCTTTTTCTTGTCCAATTAGGGTTTTTAACCAATCTTGTGCATCCAATAGGTGTGTTTGTGTCATTGGATGATCAATTAGGTTATTTTCGTCTTCCCTAGGCATATTCTTTTCCAATTAGGGTTTTTAACTAATCTTGTGCATCCAATAAGTTCATTTGTGTCATTGGATGATCAATTAGGTCATTTTCGTCCTCCCTAGGCATATTCTTGTCCAATTAGGGTTTTTAACCAATCTTGTGCATACAATACGTGTGTTTATGTCATTGGATGATCAATTAGGTCATTTTCGTCCTCCCTAGGCATATTCTTGTCCAATTAGGGTTTTTAACCAATCTTGTGCATCCAATACGTGTGTTTATGTCATTGGATGATCAATTAGGTCATTTTCGTCCTCCCTAGGCTTATTCTTGTCCAATTAGGGTTTTTAACCAATCTTGTGCATCCAATAAGTTGAGTTGTGTCATTGGATTAACATTTAGGTCATTTTCGTCCTCCCTAGGCTTATTCTTGTCCAATTAGGGTTTTTAACCAATCTTGTGCATCCAATAAGTTCATTTGTGTCATTGGATTAACATTTTGGTCATTTTCGTCCTCCCTAGGCATATTCTTGTGCAATTAGGGTTTTTAACCAAACTTGTGCATCCAATAGGTGTGTTTGTGTCATTGGAAGATCAATTAGGTTATTTTCATCCTCCCTCGGCATATTCTTGTCCAATTGGGGTTTTTAACCAATCTTGTGCATCCAATAGGTGTGTTTGTGTCATTGGATGATCAATTAGGTCATTTTCGTCCTCCCTAGGCATATTCTTGTCCAATTAGGGTTTTTAACCAATCTTGTGCATCCAATTGGTGTGTTTTTGTCATTGGATGATCAATTAGGTCATTTTCGTCCTCCCTAGGCTTATTCTTGTCCAATTAGGGTTTTTAACCAATCTTGTGCATCCAATAAGTTGAGTTGTGTCATTGGATTAACATTTAGGTCATTTTCGTCCTCCCTAGGCTTATTCTTGTCCAATTAGGGTTTTTAACCAATCTTGTGCATCCAATAGGTTGGTTTGTGTCATTGGATTAACATTTAGGTCATTTTCGTCCTCCCTAGGCATATTCTTGTCCAATTAGGGTTTTTAACCAATCTTGTGCATCCAATAGGTGTGTTTGTGTCATTGGATGATCAATTAGGTCATTTTCGTCCTCCCTAGACATATTCTTGTCCAATTAAGGTTTTTTACGAATCTTGTGCATCCAATAGGTGTGTTTGTGTCATTGGATGATCAATTAGGTCATTTTCGTCCTCCCTAGGCATATTCTTGTCCAATTAGGGTTTTAAACCAATCTTGTGCATCCAATAGGTGTGTTTGTGTCATTGGATGATCAATTAGGTCATTTTCATCCTCCCTAGGCTTATTCTTTTCCAATTAGGGTTTTAACCAATCTTGTGCATCCAATAGGTGTGTTTGTGTCATTGGATGATCAATTAGGTCATTTTCGTCCTCCCTAGGCATATTCTTGTCCAATTAGGGTTTTTAACCAATCTTGTGCATCCAATAGGTGTGTTTGTGTCATTGGATGATCAATTAGGTTATTTTCTTCCTCGCTAGGCTTATTCTTGTCCAATTAGGGTTTTTAACTAATCGTGTGCATCAAATAAGGTCATTTGTGTCATTGGATGATCAATTAGGTCATTTTCGTCCTCCCTAGGCTTATTCATTTCCAATTAGGGTTTTTAACCAATCTTGTGCATCCAATAGGTGTGTTTGTGTCATTGGATGATCAATTAGGTCATTTTCGTCCTCCCTAGGATTATTCTTGTCCATTTAGGGTTTTTAACCAATCTTGTGCATCCAATAAGTTGAGTTGTGTCATTGGATTAACATTTAGGTCATTTTCGTCATCCCTTGGCTTATTCTTGTCCAATTAGGGTTTTTAACCAATCTTGTGCATCCAATATGTGTGTTTGTGTCATTGGATGATCAATTAGGTCATTTTCGTCCTCCCTAGGCTTATTCTTGTCCAATTAGGGTTTTTAACCAATCTTGTGCATCCAATAGGTGTGTTTGTGTCATTGGATGATCAATTAGGTCATTTTCGTCCTCCCTAGGCATATTCTTGTCCAATTAGGGATTTTAACCAATCTTGTGCATCCAATCGGTGTGTTTGTGTCATTGGATGATCAATTAGGTCATTTTCGTCCTCCCTAGGCATATTCTTGTCCAATTAGGGTTTTTAATGAATCTTGTGCATCCAATTGGTGTGTTTGTGTCATTGGATGATCAATTAGGTCATTTTCGTCCTCCCTAGGCATATTCTTGTCGAATTAGGGTTTTTAACCAATCTTGTGCATCCAATAAGTTGAGTTGTGTCATTGGATTAACATTTAGGTCATTTTCGTCCTCCCTAGGCTTATTCTTGTCCAATTAGGGTTTTTAACCAATCTTGTGCATCCAATAAGTTCAATTGTGTCATTGGATTAACATTTAGGTCATTTTAGCCTCCCTAGGCATATTCTTGTCCAATTAGAGTTTTGGACCAATCTTGTGCATCCAATAGGTGTGTTTGTGTCATTGGATGATCAATTAGGTTATTTTCGTCCTCCCTATGCTTATTCTTGTCCAATTAGGGTTTTTAACTAATCTTGTGCATCCAATAAGTTCATTTGTGTCATTGGATGATCAATTAGGTCATTTTCGTCCTCCCTAGGCATATTCTTGTCCAATTAGGGTTTTTAACCAATCTTGTGCATCCAATAGGTGTGTTTGTGTCATTAATTGATCAATTAGGTCATTTTCCTCCTCCCTAGGCTTATTCTTGTCCAATTAGGGTTTTTAACCAATCTTGTACATCTAATAAGTTCATTTGTGTCATTGGATTAACATTCAGGTCATTTTCGTCCTCCCTAGGCATATTCTTGTCCAATTAGAGTTTTAGACCAATCTTGTGCATCCAATAGGTGTGTTTCTGTCATTGGATGATCAATTAGGTCATTTTCGTCCTCCCTAGGCTTATTCTTGTCCAATTAGGGTTTTTAACTAATCTTGTGCATCCAATAAGTTCATTTGTGTCATTGGATGATCAATTAGGTCATTTTCGTCCTCCCTAGGCATATTCTTGTCCAATTAGGGTTTTTAACCAATCTTGTGCATCCAATAGGTGTGTTTGTGTCATTGGATGATCAATTAGGTCATTTTCGTCCTCCCTAGGCTTATTCTTGTCCAATTTGGGTTTTTAACCAATCTTGTGCATCCAATAAGTTGATTTGTGTCATTGGATTAACATTTAGGTCATTTTCGTCCTCCCTAGGCTTATTCTTGTCCAATTAGGGTTTTTAACCAATCTTGTGCATCCAATAGGTGTGTTTGTGTCATTCGATGATCAATTAGGTCATTTTCGTCCTCCCTAGGCTTATTCTTGTCCAATAAGGGTTTTTAACCAATCTTGTGCATCCAATAAGTTGAGTTGTGTCATTGGATTAACATTTAGGTCATTTTCGTCCTCCCTAGGCTTATTCTTGTCCAATTAGGGTTTTTAACCAATCTTGTGCATCCAATAAGTTCATTTGTGTCATTGGATTTACATTTAGGTCATTTTCGTCCTCCCTAGGCATATTCTTGTGCAATTAGGGTTTTTAACCAATCTTGTGCATCAAATAGGTGTGTTTGTGTCATTGGATGATCAATTAGGTCATTTTCGTCATCCCTAGGCTTATTCTTGTCCAATTAGGGTTTTTAACCAATCTTGTGCATCCAATAACTTTTTTTGTGTCATTGAATTAATATTTAGGTCATTTTCGTCCTCCTTAGGCATAGTCTTGTCCAATTAGGGTTTTTAACCAATCTTGTGCATCTAATAGGTGTGTTTGTGTCATTGGATGATCAACTAGGTCATTTTCGTCCTCCATAGGCTTATTCTTGTCCAATTTGGGTTTTTAACCAATCTTGTGCATCCAATAAGTTCATTTGTGTCATTGGATTAACATTTAGGTCATTTTTGTCCTCCCTAGGCATATTCTTGTCCAATTAGGGTTTTTAACCGATCTTGTGCTTCCAATAGGTGAGTTTGTGTCATTGGATGATCAATTAGGTCATTTTCGTCCTCCCTAGGCTTATTCTTGTCCAATTAGGGTTTTAACCAATCTTGTGCATCCAATAAGTTTGTTAGTGTCATTGAATTAATATTTAGGTCATTTTCGTCCTCCCTAGGCATATTCTTGTCCAATTAGGGTTTTTAACCAATCTTGTGCATCCAATAGGTGTGTTTATGTCATTGCATGATCAATTAGGTCATTTTCGTCCTCCCTAAGCATATTCTTGTCCAATTAGGGTTTTTTACCAATCTTGTGCATCCAATAGGTGTGTTTGTGGCAATGGATGATCAATTAGGTCATTTTCGTCCTCCCTAGGCTTATTCTTGTCCAATTAGGGTTTTTAACCAATCTTGTGCATCCAATAAGTTGAGTTGTTTCATTGGATTAACATTTAGGTCATTTTCGTCCTCCCTAGGCATATTCTTTTTCAATTAGGGTTTTTAACCAATCTTGTGCATCCAATAGGTGTGTTTGTGTCATTTGATGATCAATTAGGTCATTTTCGTCCTCCCTAGGCTTATTCTTGTCTAATTAGGGTTTTTAACCAATCTTGTGCATCCAATAAGTTTGTTTGTTTCATTGAATTAATATTTAGGTCATTTTCTTCCTCCCTCAGCATATTCTTGTCCAATTAGGGTTTTTAACCAATCTTGTGCATCCAATAGGTGTGTTTGTGTCATTGGATGATCAATTAGGTCATTTTCGTCCTCCCTAGGCTTATTCTTGTCCAATTAGGGTTTTTAACCAATCTTGTGCATCCAATAAGTGTGTTTGTGTCATTGAATTAACATTTAGGTCATTTTCGTCCTCCCTAGGCATATTCTTGTCCAATTAGGGTTTTTAACCAATCTTGTGCATCCAATAGGTGTGTTTGTGTCATTGGATGATCAATTAGGTCATTTTCGTCCTCCCTAGGCTTATTCTTTTCCAATAAGGGTTTTTAACCAATCTTGTGCATCCAATAGGTGTGTTTGTGTCATGGGATGATCAATTAGGTCATTTTCGTCCTCCCTAGGCTTATTCTTGTCCAATTAGGGTTTTTAACCAATCTTGTGCATCCAATAAGTTGAGTTGTGTCATTGGATTAACATTTAGGTCATTTTCGTCCTCCATAGGCTTGTTCTTGTCCAATTAGGGTTTTTAACCAATCTTGTGCATCCAATAAGTTCATTTGTGTCATTGGATTTACATTTAGGTCATTTTCGTCCTCCCTAGGCATATTCTTGTGCAATTAGGGTTTTTAACCAATCTTGTGCATCAAATAGGTGTGTTTGTGTCATTGGATGATCAATTAGGTCATTTTCGTCCTCCCTAGGCTTATTCTTGTCCAATTAGGGTTTTAACCAATCTTGTGCATCCAATAAGTTTGTTAGTGTCATTGAATTAATATTTAGGTCATTTTCGTCCTCCCTAGGCATATTCTTGTCCAATTAGGGTTTTTAACCAATCTTGTGCATCCAATAGGTGTGTTTATGTCATTGCATGATCAATTAGGTCATTTTCGTCCTCCCTAAGCATATTCTTGTCCAATTAGGGTTTTTTACCAATCTTGTGCATCCAATAGGTGTGTTTGTGGCAATGGATGATCAATTAGGTCATTTTCGTCCTCCCTAGGATTATTCTTGTCCAATTAGGGTTTTTAACCAATCTTGTGCATCCAATAAGTTGAGTTGTGTCATTGGATTAACATTTAGGTCATTTTCGTCCTCCCTAGGCTTATTCTTGTCCAATTAGGGTTTTTAACCAATCTTGTGCATCCAATAAGTTCATTTGTGTCATTGGATTTACATTTAGGTCATTTTCGTCCTCCCTAGGCATATTCTTGTGCAATTAGGGTTTTTAACCAATCTTGTGCATCAAATATGTGTGTTTGTGTCATTGGATGATCAATTAGGTCATTTTCGTCATCCCTAGGCTTATTCTTGTCCAATTAGGGTTTTTAACCAATCTTGTGCATCCAATAACTTTTTTTGTGTCATTGAATTAATATTTAGGTCATTTTTGTCCTCCTTAGGCATAGTCTTGTCCAATTAGGGTTTTTAACCAATCTTGTGCATCCAATAGGTGTGTTTGTGTCATTGGATGATCAATTAGGTCATTTTCGTCCTCCCTAGGCTTATTCTTGTCCAATTAGGGTTTTTAACCAATCTTGTGCATCCAATAAGTTCATTTGTGTCATTGGATTAACATTTAGGTCATTTTTGTCCTCCCTAGGCATATTCTTGTCCAGTTAGGGTTTTTAACCGATCTTGTGCTTCCAATAGGTGTGTTTGTGTCATTGGATGATCAATTAGGTCATTTTCGTCCTCCCTAGGCTTATTCTTGTCCAATTAGGGTTTTTAACCAATCTTGTGCATCCAATAAGTTTGTTAGTGTCATTGAATTAATATTTAGGTCATTTTCGTCCTCCCTAGGCATATTCTTGTCCAATTAGGGTTTTTAACCAATCTTGTGCATCCAATAGGTGTGTTTATGTAATTGCATGATCAATTAGGTCATTTTCGTCCTCCCTAAGCATATTCTTGTCCAATTAGGGTTTTTTACCAATCTTGTGCATCCAATAGGTGTGTTTGTGGCAATGGATGATCAATTAGGTCATTTTCGTCCTCCCTAGGCTTATTCTTGTCCAATTAGGGTTTTTAACCAATCTTGTGCATCCAATAAGTTGAGTTGTTTCATTGGATTAACATTTAGGTCATTTTCGTCCTCCCTAGGCTTATTCTTGTCCAATTAGGGTTTTTAACCAATCTTGTGCATCCAATAAGTTCATTTGTGTCATTGGATTAAATTTAGGTCATTTTCGTCCTCCCTAGGCATATTCTTGTCCAATTAGGGTTTTTAACCAATCTTGTGTATCCAATAGGTGTGTTTGTGTCATTGGATGATCAATTAGGTCATTTTCGTCCTCCCTAGGCTTATTCTTGTCCAATTAGGGTTTTTAACCAATCTTGTGCATCCAATAGGTGTGTTTGTGTCATTGGATGATCAATTAGGTCATTTTCGTCCTCCCTAAGCTTATTCTTGTGCAATTAGGGTTTTTAACCAATCTTGTGAATCCAATAACTTTGTTTGTGTCATTGAATTAATATTGAGGTCATTTTCGTCCTCCCTAGGCATATTCTTGTCCAATTAGGGTTTTTAACCAATCTTGTGCATCCAATAGGTGTGTTTGTTTCATTTGATGATCAATTAGGTCATTTTCGTCTTCCTTGGACTTATTCTTGTCTAATTAGGGTTTTTAACCAATCTTGTGGATCCAATAGGTGTGTTTGTGTCAATGGATGATCAATTAGGTCATTTTCGTCCTCCCTAGGCTTATTCTTGTCCAATTAGGGTTTTTAACCAATCTTGTGCATCCAATAAGTTGAGTTGTTTCATTGGATTAACATTTAGGTCATTTTCGTCCTCCCTAGGCTTATTCTTGTCCAATTAGGGTTTTTAACCAATCTTGTGCATCCAATAAGTTCATTTGTGTCAATGGATTAACATTTAGGTCATATTCGTCCTCCCGAGGAATATTCTTGTTCAATTAGGGTTTTTAACCAATCTTGTGCATCCAATAGGTGTGTTTGTGTCATTGGATGATCAATTAGGTCATTTTCGTTCTCCCTAGGCTTATTCTTGTCCAATTAGGGTTTTTAACCAATCTTGTGCATCCAATAACTTTGTTTGTGTCATTCAGCTAATATTTAGGTCATTTTCGTCCTCCCTGGGCATATTCTTGTCCAATTAGGGTTTTTAACCAATCTTGTGCATCCAATAGGTGTGTTTGTGTCATTGGATGATCAATTAGGTCATTTTCGTCCTCCCTAGGCTTATTCTTGTCCAATTAGGGTTTTTAACCAATCTTGTGCATCCAATAAGTTGAGTTGTGTCATTGGATTAACATTTAGGTCATTTTCGTCCTCCCTAGGCTTATTCTTGTCCAATTAGGGTTTTTAACCAATCTTGTGCATCCAATAAGTTCATTTGTGTCATTGGATTTACATTTAGGTCATTTTCGTCCTCCCTAGGCATATTCTTGTCCAATTAGGGTTTTTAACCAATCTTGTGCTTCCAATAACTTTGTTTGTGTCATTGAATTAATATTTAGGTCATTGTCGTCCTCCCTAGGCATATTCTTGTCCAATTAGGGTTTTTAACCAATCTTGTGCATCCAATAGGTGTGCTTGTGTCATTGGATGATCAATTAGGTCATTTTCGTCCTCCCTAGGCTTATTCTTGTCTAATTAGGGTTTTTAACCAATCTTGTGCATCCAATAGGTGTGTTTGTGTCATTGGATGATCAATTAGGTCATTTTCGCCCTCCCTAGGCTTATTCTTGT
>JBBPBR010000894.1:2816-59262 GCA_037974775.1 Cicer pinnatifidum | reverse complement strand
TATTCTTGTCCAATTAGGGTTTTTAACCAATCTTGTGCATCCAATAGGTGTGTTTGTGTCATTTGATGATCAATTAAATCATTTTCGTCCTCCCTAGGCTTATTCTTTTCCAATTAGGGTTTTTAACCAATCTTGTGCATCCAATAAGTTTGTTTGTTTCGTTGAATTAATATTTAGGTCATTTTCGTCCTCCCTATGTATATTCTTGTCCAATTAGGGTTTTTTTACCAATCTTGTGCATCCAATAGGTGTGTTTGTGTCATTGGATGATCAATTAGGTCATTTTCGTCCTCCCTAGGCTTATTCTTGTCCAATTAGTGTTTTTAACCAATCTTGTGCATCCAATAAGTTGAGTTGTTTCATTGGATTAACATTTAGGTCATTTTCGTCCTCCCTAGGCTTATTCTTGTCCAATTAGGGTTTTTAACCAATCTTGTGCATCCAATAAGTTCATTTGTGTCATTGGATTAACATTTAGGTCATTTTCGTCCTCCCTAGGCATATTCTTGTCCAATTAGGGTTTTTAACCAATCTTGTGCATCCAATAAGTTGAGTTGTATCATTGGATTAACATTTAGGTCATTTTCGTTCTCCCTAGGCTTATTCTTGTCCAATTAGGGTTTTTAACCAATCTTGTGCATCCAATAGGTGTGTTTGTGTCATTGGATGAACAATGAGGTCATTTTCGTCCTCCCTAGGCATATTCTTGTCCAATTAGGGTTTTTAACCAATCTTGTGCATCCAATAGGTGTGTTTGTGTCATTGGATGATCAATTAGGTCATTTTCGTCCTCCCTAGGCTTATTCTTGTCCAATTAGGGTTTTTAACCAATCTTGTGCATCCAATAAGTTCATTTGTGTCATTGGATTAACATTTAGGTCATTTTTGTCCTCCCTAGGCATATTCTTGTCCAGTTAGGGTTTTTAACCGATCTTGTGCTTCCAATAGGTGTGTTTGTGTCATTGGATGATCAATTAGGTCATTTTCGTCCTCCCTAGGCTTATTCTTGTCCAATTAGGGTTTTTAACCAATCTTGTGCATCCAATAAGTTTGTTAGTGTCATTGAATTAATATTTAGGTCATTTTCGTCCTCCCTAGGCATATTCTTGTCCAATTAGGGTTTTTAACCAATCTTGTGCTTCCAATAGGTGTGTTTGTGTCATTGGATGATCAATTAGGTCATTTTCGTCCTCCCTAGGCTTATTCTTGTCCAATTAGGGTTTTTAACCAATCTTATGCATCCAATAACTTTGTTTGTGTCATTTAATTAATATTTAGGTCATTTTCGTCCTCCCTAGGCATATTCTTGTCCAATTAGGGTTTTTAACCAATCTTGTGCATCCAATAGGTGTGTTTGTGTCATTGGATGATCAATTAGGTCATTTTCGTCCTCCCTAGGCTTATTCTTGTCCAATTAGGGTTTTTAACTAATCTTGTGCATCCAACATGTTCATTTGTGTCATTGGATGATCAATTAGGTCATTTTCGTCCTCCCTAGGCATATTCTTGTCCAATTAGGGTTTTTAACCAATCTTGTGCATCCAATAGGTGTGTTTGTGTCATTGGATGATCAATTAGGTCATTTTCGTCCTCCCTAGGCTTATTCTTGTCCAATTAGCGTTTTTAACCGATCTGGTGCATCCAATAGGTGTGTTTGTGTCGTTGGATGATCAATTAGGTCATTTTCGTCCTCCCTAGGCATATTCTTGTCCAATTAGGGTTTTTAACCAATCTTGTGCATCCAATAGGTGTGTTTGTGGCAATGGATGATCAATTAGGTCATTTTCGTCCTCCCTAGGCTTATTCTTGTCCAATTAGGGTTTTTAACCAATCTTGTGCATCCAATAGGTGTGTTTGTGGCAATGGATGATCAATTTGGTCATTTTCGTCCTCCTAGGCTTATTCTTGACCAATTAGGGTTTTTAACCAATCTTGTGCATCCAATAAGTTGAGTTGTGTCATTGGATTAGCATTTAGGTCATTTTCGTCCTCCCTAGGCTTATTCTTGACCAATTAGGGTTTTTAACAAATCTTGTGCATCCAATAAGTTCATTTGTGTCATTGGATTAACATTTAGGTCATTTTCGTTCTCCCTAGGCATATTCTTGTCCAATTAGGGTTTTTAACCAATCTTGTCCATCCAATAGGTGTGTTTGTGTCATTGGATGATCAATTAGGTCATTTTCGTCCTTTCTATGCTTATTCTTGTCCAATTAGGGTTTTTAACCAATCTTGTGCATCCAATAGGTGTGTTTGTGTCATTGGATGATCAATTAGGTCATTTTCGTCCTCCCTAGGCTTATTCTTGTCCAATTAGGGTTTTTAACCAATCTTGTGCATCCAATAGGTGTGTTTGTGTCATTGGATGATCAATTAGGTCATTTTCGTCCTCCCTAGGCTTATTCTTGTCCAATTAGGGTTTTTAACCAATCTTGTGCATCCAATAGGTGTGTTTGTGTCATTGGATGATCAATTAGGTCATTTATCGTCCTCCCTAGGCTTATTCTTGTCCAATTAGGGTTTTTAACCAATCTTGTGCATCCAATAGGTTGAGTTGTGTCATTGGATTAACATTTAGGTCATTTTCGTCCTCCCTAGGCATATTCTTGTCCAATTAGGGTTTTTAACCAATCTTGTGCATCCAATAGGTGTGTTTGTGTCATTGGATGATCAATTAGGTCATTTTCGTCCTCCCTAGGCTTATTCTTGTCCAATTAGGGTTTTTAACCAATCTTGTGCATCCAATAGGTGTGTTTGTGTCATTGGATGATCAATTAGGTCATTTTCGTCCTCCCTAGGCTTATTCTTGTCCAATTAGGGTTTTTAACCATTCTTGTGCATCCAATAGGTGTGTTTGTGTCATTGGATGATCAATTAGGTCATTGTTGTCCTCCCTAGGCTTATTCTTGTCCAATTAGGGTTTTTAACCAATCTTGTGCATCCAATAGGTGTGTTTGTGTCATTGGATGATCAATTAGGTCATTTTCGTCCTCCCTAGGCTTATTCTTGTCCAATTAGGGTTTTTAACCAATCTTGTGCATCCAATAAGTGCATTAGTGTCATTGGATGATCAATTAGGTCATTTTCGTCCTCCCTAGGCTTATTCTTGTCCAATTAGTGTTTTTAACCAATCTTGTGCATCCAATAAGTTCATTAGTGTCATTGGATGATCAATTAGGTCATTTTCGTCCTCCCTAGACATGTTCTTGTCCAACTAGGGTTTTTAACCAATCTTGTGCATCCAATAGGTGTGTTTGTGTCATTGGATGATCAATTAGGTCATTTTCGTCCTCCCTAGGCTTATTCTTGTCCAATTAGGGTTTTTAACCAATCTTGTGCATCCAATAATTTCATTTGTGTCATTAGATTAACATTTAGGTAATATCCGTCCTCCCTTGGCATATTCTTGTCCAATTAGGGTTTTTAACGAATCTTGTGCATCCAATAGGTGTGTTTGTGTCATTGGATGATCAATTAGGTCATTTTCGTCCTCCCTAGGCTTATTCTTGTCCAATTAGGGTTTTTAACCAGTCTTGTGCATCCAATAAGTTTGTTAGTGTCATTGAATTAATATTTAGGTCATTTTCGTCCTCCCTAGGCATAATCATGTCCAATTAGGGTTTTTAACCAATCTTGTGCATCCAATAGGTGTGTTTGTGTCATTGCATGATCAATTAGGTCATTGTCGTCCTTCCTAGGCATATTCTTGTCCAATTAGGGTTTTTAACCAATCTTGTGCATCCAATAGGTGTGTTTGTGGCAATGGATGATCAATTAGGTCATTTTCGTCCTCCCTAGGCTTATTCTTGTCCAATTAGGGTTTTTAACCAATCTTGTGCATCCAATAAGTTGAGTTGTTTCATTGGATTAACATTTAGGTCATTTCCGTCCTCCCTATGCTTATTCTTGTCCAATTAGGGTTTTTAACCAATCTTGTGCATCCAATAGGTGTGTTTGTGTCATTGGATTTACATTTAGGTCATTTTCGTCCTCCCTAGGCATATTCTTGTCCAATTAGGGTTTTTAACCAATCTTGTGCATCCAATAAGTTGAGTTGTGTCATTGGATTAACATTTAGGTCATTTTCATCCTCCCTAGGCTTATTCTTGTCCAATTAGGGTTTTTAACCAATCTTGTGCATCCAATAAGTTCATTTGTGTCATTGGATTTACATTTAGGTCATTTTCGTCCTCCCTAGGCATATTCTTTTCCAATTAGGGTTTTTAACCAATCTTGTGCATCCAATAGGTGTGTTTGTGTCATTGGATGATCAATTAGGTCATTTTCGTAATCCCTAGGCTTATTCTTGTCTAATTAGGGTTTTTAACCAATCTTGTGCATCCAATAACTTTGTTTGTGTCATTGAATTAATATTTAGGTCATTTTCGTCCTCCTTAGGCATATTCTTGTCCAATTAGGGTTTTTAACCAATCTTGTGCATCCAATAGGTGTGTTTGTGTCATTGGATGATCAATTAGGTCATATTCGTCCTCCATAGGCTTATTCTTGTCCAATTAGGGTTTTTAACCAATCTTGTGCATCCAATAGGTGTGTTTGTGGCAATGGATGATCAATTAGGTCATTTTTGTCCTCCCTAGGCTTATTCTTGTCCAATTAGGGTTTTTAACCAACCTTGTGCATCCAATAACTTTGTTTGTGACATTTAATTAATATTTAGGTCATTTTCGTCCTCCCTAGGCATATTCTTGTCCAATTAGGGTTTTTAACCAATCTTGTGCATCCAATAGGTGTGTTTGTGTCATTGGATGATCAATTAGGTCATTTTCGTCCTCCATAGGCTTATTCTTGTCCAATTAGGGTTTTTAACCAATCTTGTGCATCCAATAAGTTGAGTTATTTCATTGGATTAACATTTAGGTGATTTCCGTCCTCCCTAGGCTTATACTTGTCCAATTAGGGTTTTTAACCAATCTTGTGCATCCAATAGGTGTGTTTGTGTCATTGGATTAACATTTAGGTCATTTTCATCCTCCCTAGGCTTATTCTTGTCCAATTAGGGTTTTTAACCAATCTTGTGCATCCAATAAGTTCATTCGTGTCATTGGATTTACATTTAGGTCTTTTTCGTCCTCCCTAGGCATATTCTTGTCCAATTAGGGTTTTTAACCAATCTTGTGCATCCAATAGGTGTGTTTGTGTCATTGGATGATCAATTAGGTCATTTTCATCCTCCCTAGGTTTATTCTTGTCCAATTAGGGTTTTTAACCAATCTTGTGCATCCAATATGTTCATTTGTGTCATTGGATTAACATTTAGGTCATTTTCGTCCTCCATAGGCATATTCTTGTCCAATTAGGGTTTTTAACCAATCTTGTTCTTCCAATAGGTGGGTTTGTGTCATTGGATGATCAATTAGGTCATTTTCGTCCTCCATAGGCTTATTCTTGTCCAATTAGGGTTTTTAACCAATCTTGTGCATCCAATAGGTGTGTTTGTGGCAATGGATGATCAATTAGGTCATTTTTGTCCTCCCTAGGCTTATTCTTGTCCAATTAGGGTTTTTAACCAACCTTGTGCATCCAATAACTTTGATTGTGACATTGAATTAATATTTAGGTCATTTTCGTCCTCCCTAGGCATATTCTTGTCCAATTAGGGTTTTTAACCAATGTTGTGCCTCCAATAGGTGTGTTTGTGTCATTGGATGATCAATTAGGTCATTTTCGTCCTCCCTAGGCTTATTCTTGTCCAATTAGGGTTTTTAACCAATCTTGTCCATCCAATAAGTTGAGTTGTGTCATTGGATTAACATTTAGGTCATTTTCGTCCTCCCTAGGCATATTCTTGTCCAATTAGGGTTTTTAACCAATCTTGTCCATCCAATAAGTTTGTTTGTTTCATTGAATTAATATTTAGGTCATTTTCGTCCTCCCTAGGCATATTCTTGTCCAATTAGGGTTTTTAACCAATCTTGTGCATCCAATAGGTGTGTTTGTGTCATTGGATGATCAATTAGGTCATTTTCGTCCTCCCTAGGCATATTCTTGTCCAATTAGGGTTTTTAACCAATCTTGTGCATCCAATAGGTGTGTTTGTGTCATTGGATGATCAATTAGGTCATTTTCGTCCTCCCTAGGCTTATTCTTGTCCAATTAGGGTTTTTAACCAATCTTGTGCATCCTATAGGTGTGGTTGTGTCATTGGATGATCAATTAGGTCATTTTCGTCCTCCCTATGCTTATTCTTGTCCAACTAGGGTTTTTAACCAATCTTGTGCATCCAATAAGTTTGTTTGTGTCATTGAATTAATATTTAGGTGACTTTCGTCCTCCCTAGGCATATTCTTGTCCAATTAGGGTTTTTAACCAATCTTGTGCATCCAATAGGTGTGTTTGTGTCATTGGATGATCAATTAGGTCATTTTCGTCCTCCCTAGGCATATTCTTGTCCAATTAGGGTTTTTAACCAATCTTGTGCATCCAATAGGTGTGTTTGTGTCATTGGATGATCAATTAGGTCATTTTCGTCCTCCCTAGGCTTATTCTTGTCCAATTAGGGTTTTTAACCAATCTTGTGCATCCAATAAGTTTGTTTGTGTCATTGAATTAATATTTAGGTCATTTTCGTCCTCCCAAGGCATATCCTTGTCCAATTCGGGTTTTTAACCAATCTTGTGCATCCAATAGGTGTGTTTGTGTCATTGGATGATCAATTAGGTCATTTTCGTCCTCCCTAGGCTTATTCTTGTCCAATTATGGTTTTTAACCAATCTTGTGCATCCAATAGGTGTGTTTGTGTCATTGGATGAACAATTAGGTCATTTTCGTCCTCCCTAGACATATTCTTGTCCAATTAGGGTTTTTAACCAATCTTGTGCATCCAATAGGTGTGTTTGTGTCATTGGATGATCAATTAGGTCATTTTCGTCCTCCCTAGGCTTATTCTTGTCCAATTAGGGTTTTTAACCAATCTTGTGCATCCAATAAGTTCATTTGTGTTATTGGATTAACATTTAGGTCATATTTGTCCTCCCTAGGCATATTTTTGTCCAATTAGGGTTTTTAACCAATCTTGTGCATCCAATAGGTGTGTTTGTGTCATTGGATGATCAATTAGGTCATTTTCGTCATCCCTAGCCACATTCTTGTCTAGTTAGGGTTTTTAACCAATCTTGTGCATCCAATCAGTTTGTTTGTGTCATTGAATTAATATTTAGGTCATTTTCGTCCTCCCTAGGCATATTCTTGTCCAATTAGGGTTTTTAACCAATCTTGTGCATCCAATAGGTGTGTTTGTGTCATTGGATGATCAATTAGGTCATTTTCGTCCTCCCTAGGCTTATTCTTGTCCAATTAGGGTTTTTAACCAATCTTGTGCATCCAATAAGTTGAGTTGTGTCATTGGATTAACATTTAGGTCATTTTCGTTCTCCCTAGGATTATTCTTGTCCAATTTGGGTTTTTAACAAATCTTGTGCATCCAATAAGTTCATTTGAGTTATTGGATTAACATTTAGGTCATATTCGTCCTCCCTAGGCATATTCTTGTCAAATTAGGGTTTTTAACCAATCTTGTGCATCCAATAGGTGTGTTTGTGTCATTGGATGATCAATTAGGTCATTTTCGTCCTCCCTAGGCATATTCTTGTCAAGTTAGGGTTTTTAACCAATCTTGTGCATCCAATAGGTGTGTTTGTGTCATTGGATGATCAATTAGGTCATTTTCGTCCTCCCTAGGCATATTCTTGTCCAATTAGGGTTTTTAACCAATCTTGTGCATCCAATAGGTGTGTTTGTGTCATTGGATGATCAATTAGGTCATTTTCGTCCTCCCTAGGCTTATTCTTGTCCAATTAGGGTTTTTAACCAATCTTGTGCATCCAATAGGTGTGTTTGTGTCATTGGATGATCAATTAGGTCATTTTCGTCCTCCCTAGGCTTATTCTTGTCCAATTACGGTTTTTAACCAATCTTGTGAATCCAATAAGTTTGTTTGTGTCATTGAATTAATATTCAGGTCATTTTCGTCCTCCCAAGGCATATTCTTGTCCAATTAGGGTTTTTAACCAATCTTGTGCATCCAATAGGTGTGTTTGTGTCATTGGATGATCAATTAGGTCATTTTCGTCCTCCCTAGGCTTATTCTTGTCCAATTAGGGTTTTTAACCAATCTTGTGCATCCAATAAGTTTGTTTGTGTCATTGAATTAATATTTAGGTCATTTTCGTCCTCCCTAGGCATATTCTTGTCCAATTTGGGTTTTTAACCAATCTTGTGCATCCAATAGGTGTGTTTGTGTCATTGGATGATCAATTAGTTCATTTTTGTCCTCCCTGGGCATATTCTTGTCCAATTAGGGTTTTTAACCAATCTTGTGCTTCCAATAGGTGTGTTTGTGTCATTAGATGATCAATTAGGTCATTCTGGTCCTCCTTGGCTTATTCTTGTCCAATTAGGGTTTTTAACCAATCTTGTGCATCCAATAGGTGTGTTTGTGTCATTGGATGATCAATTAGGTCATTTTCGTCCTCCCTAGGCTTATTCTTGTCCAATTAGGGTTTTTAACCAATCTTGTGCATCCAATAAGTGTATTTGTGTCATTGGATGATCAATTAGGTCATTTTCGTCCTCCCTAGGCTTATTCTTGTCCAATTAGGGTTTTTAACCAATCTTGTGCATCCAATAACTTTGTTTGTGTCATTGAATTAATATTTAGGTCATTTTCCTCCTGCCTAGGCATATTCTTGTCCAATTAGGGTTTTTAACCAATCTTGTGCATCCAATAGGTGTGTTTGTGTCATTGGATGATCAATTAGGTCATTTTCGTCCTTCCTAGGCTTATTCTTGTCCAATTAGGGTTTTTAACCAATCTTGTGCATCCAACATGTTTGTTTATGTAATTGAATTAATATTTAGGTCATTTTCATCGTCCCTAGGCATATTCTTGTCCAATTAGGGTTTTTAACCAATCTTGTGCATCCAATAGGTGTGTTTGTGTCATTGGATGATCAATTAGGTCATTTTCGTCCTCCCTAGGCATATTCTTGTCCAATTAGGGTTTTTAACCAATCTTGTGCATCCAATAGGTGTGTTTGTGGCAATGGATGATCAATTAGGTCATTTTCGTCCTCCCTAGGCTTATTCTTGTCCAATTAGGGTTTTTAACCAATCTTGTGCATCCAATAGGTGTGTTTGTGGCAATGGATGATCAATTTGGTCATTTTCGTCCTCCTAGGCTTATTCTTGACCAATTAGGGTTTTTAACCAATCTTGTGCATCCAATAAGTTGAGTTGTGTCATTGGATTAGCATTTAGGTCATTTTCGTCCTCCCTAGGCTTATTCTTGACCAATTAGGGTTTTTAACAAATCTTGTGCATCCAATAAGTTCATTTGTGTCATTGGATTAACATTTAGGTCATTTTCGTTCTCCCTAGGCATATTCTTGTCCAATTAGGGTTTTTAACCAATCTTGTCCATCCAATAGGTGTGTTTGTGTCATTGGATGATCAATTAGGTCATTTTCGTCCTTTCTATGCTTATTCTTGTCCAATTAGGGTTTTTAACCAATCTTGTGCATCCAATAGGTGTGTTTGTGTCATTGGATGATCAATTAGGTCATTTTCGTCCTCCCTAGGCTTATTCTTGTCCAATTAGGGTTTTTAACCAATCTTGTGCATCCAATAGGTGTGTTTGTGTCATTGGATGATCAATTAGGTCATTTTCGTCCTCCCTAGGCTTATTCTTGTCCAATTAGGGTTTTTAACCAATCTTGTGTATCCAATTGGTGTGTTTGTGTCATTGGATGATCAATTAGGTTATTTTCGTCCTCCCTAGGCTTATTCTTGTCCAATTAGGGTTTTTAACCAATCTTGTGCATCCAATAAGTTGAGTTGTGTCATTGGATTAACATTTAGGTCATTTTCTTTCTCCCTAGGCTTATTCTTGTCCAATTAGGGTTTTTAACCAATCTTGTGCATCCAATAAGTTCATTTGTGTTATTGGATTAACATTTAGGTCATATTCATCCTCCCTAGGCATATTCTTGTCCAATTAGGGTTTTTAACCAATCTTGTGCATCCAATAGGTGTGTTTGTGTCATCGGATGATCAATTAGGTCATTTTGGTCCTCCCTAGGCATATTCTTGTCCAATTAGGGTTTTAAATCAATCTTGTGCGTCCAATAGGTCTGTTTGTGTCATTTGACGATCAATTAGGTCATTTTCGTCCTCCCTAGGCTTATTCTTATCCAGTTAGGGTTTTTAACCAATCGTGTGCATCCAACAAGTTTGTGTATGTCATTGAATTAATATTTAGGTCATTTTCGTCCTCCCTAGGCATATTCTTGTCCAATTAGGGTTTTTAACCAATCTTGTGCATCCAATAGGTGTGTTTGTGTCATTGGATGATCAATTAGGTCATTTTCGTCCTCCCTAGGCATATTCTTGTCCAATTAGGGATTTTAACCAATCTTGTGCATCCAATAGGTGTATTTGTGGCAATGGATGATCAATTAGGTCATTTTCGTCCTCCCTAGGCTTATTCTTGTCCAATTAGGGTTTTTAACCAATCTTGTGCATCCAATTTGTTTGTGTCATTGAATTAATATTTAGGTCATTTTCGTCCTCCCTAGACATATTCCTGTCCAATTAGGGTTTTTAACCAATCTTGTGCATCCAATAGGTGTGTTTGTGTCATTGGATGATCAATTAGGTCATTTTCGTCCTCCCTAGGCATATTCTTGTCCAATTAGGGTTTTTAACCAATCTTGTGCATCCAATAACTTTGTTTGTGTTATTGAATTAATATTTAGGTCATTTTCGTCCTCCCTAGGCATATTCTTGTCCAATTAGGGTTTTTAACCAATCTTGTTTATCCAATAGGTGTGTTTGTGGCATTGGATGATCAATTAGGTCATTTTCGTCCTCCCTAGGCATATTCTTGTCTAATTAGGGTTTTTAACCAATCTTGTGCATCCAATAGGTGTGTTTGTGGCAATGGATGATCAATTAGGTCATTTTCGTCCTCCCTAGGCTTATTCTTGTCCAATTAGGGTTTTTAACCAATCTTGTGCATCTAATAGGTGTGTTTGTGTCATTCGATGATCAATTAGGTCATTTTCGTCCTCCCTAGGCTTATTCTTGTCCAATTAGGGTTTTTAACCAATCTTGTGCATCCAATAGGTGTGTTTGTGTCATTGGATGATCAATTAGGTCATTTTCCTCCTCCCTAGGCATATTCTTGTCAAATTAGGGTTTTTAATCAATCTTGTGCATCCAATAACTTTGTTTGTGTCATTGAATTAATATTTAGGTCATTTTCGTCCTCCCTAGGCATATTCTTGTCCAATTAGGGTTTTTAACCAATCTTGTGCATCCAATAGGTGTGTTTGTGTCATTGGATGATCAATTAGGTCATTTTCGTCCTCCCTAGACTTATTCTTGTCAAATTAGGGTTTTTAACCAATCTTGTGCATCGAATAAATTTGTTTGTGTCATTGAATTAATATTTAGGTCATTTTCGTCCTCCCTAGGCATATTCTTGTCCAATTAGGGTTTTTAACCAATCTTGTGCATCCAATAGGTGTGTTTGTGTCATTGGATGATCAATTAGGTCATTTTCGTCCTCCCTAGGCATATTCTTGTCCAATTAGGGTTTTTAACCAATCTTGTGCATCCAATAGGTGTGTTTGTGTCATTGGATGATCAATTAGGTCATTTTCGTCCTCCCTATGCTTATTCTTGTCCAATTAGGGTTTTTAACCAATCCTGTGTATCCAATAAGTTCATTTGTGTCATTGGATGATCAATTAGGTCATTTTCGTCCTCCCTAGGCATATTCTTCTCCAACTAGGGTTTTTAACCAATCTTGTGCATCCAATAGGTGTGTTTGAGTCATTTGATGATCAATTAGGTCATTTTCGTCCTCCTTCGGCTTATTCTTGTCCAATTAGGGTTTTTAACCAATCTTGTGCATCCAATAGGTGTGTTTGTGTCATTGGATGATCAATTAGGTCATTTTCGTCCTCCCTAGGCATATTCTTCTCCAATTAGGGTTTTTAACGAATCTTGTGCATCCAATAGGTGTGTTTGTGTCATTGGATGATCAATTAGGTCATTTTCGTCCTCCCTAGGCATATTCTTGTCCAATTAGGGTTTTTAACGAATCTTGTGCATCCAATAGGTGTGTTTGTGTCATTGGATGATCAATTAGGTCATTTTCGTCCTCCCTAGGCTTATTCTTGTCCAATTAGGGTTTTTAACCAATCTTGTGCATCCAATAGGTGTGTTTGTGTCATTGGATGATCAATTAAGTCATTTTCGTCCTCCCTAGGCTTATTCTTGTCCTATTAGGGTTTTTAACCAATCTTGTGCATCCAATAAGTTTGTTTGTTTCATTGAATTAATATTTAGGTCATTTTCGTCCTCCCTAGGCATATTCTTGTCCAATTAGGGTTTTTAACCAATCTTGTGCATCCAATAGGTGTGTTTGTGTCATTGGATGATCAATTAGGTCATTTTCGTCCTCCCTAGGCATATTCTTGTCCAATTAGGGTTTTTAACCAATCTTGTGCATCCAATAGGTGTGTTTGTGTCATTGGATGATCAATTAGGTCATTTTCGTCCTCCCTAGGCATATTCTTGTCCAATTAGGGTTTTTAACCAATCTTGTGCATCCAATAGGTGTGTTTGTGGCAATGGATGATCAATTAGATTATTTTCGTCCGCCCTAGGCTTATTCTTGTCCAATTAGGGTTTTTAACCAATCTTGTGCATCCAATAGGTGTGTTTGTGTCATTGGATGATCAATTAGGTCATTTTCGTCCTCCCTAGGCTTATTCTTGTCCAATTAGGGTTTTTAACCAATCTTGTGCATCCAATAAGTTGAGTTGTGTCATTGGATTAACATTTAGGTCATTTTCGTCCTCAATAGGCTTATTCTTGTCCAATTAGGGTTTTTAACCAATCTTGTGCATTTAATAGGTGTGCTTGTGGCAATGGATGATCAATTAGGTCATTTTCGTCCTCCCTAGGCATATTCTTGTCCAATTAAGGTTTTTCACCAATCTTGTGCATCCAATAGGTGTGTTTGTGTCATTGGATGATCAATTAGGTCATTTTCATCCTCCCTAGGCTTATTCTTGTCCAATTAGGGTTTTTAACCGATCTTGTGCATCCAATAGGTGTGTCTGTGTCATTGGATGATCAATTAGGTCATTTTCGTCCTCCCTTGGCATATTCTTGTCCAATTAGGGTTTTTAACCAATCTTGTGCATCCAATAGGTGTGTTTGTGTCATTGGATGATCAATTAGGTCATTTTCGTCCTCCCTAGGCTTATTCTTGTCCAATTAGGGTTTTTAACCAATCTTGTGCATCCAATAGGTGTGTTTGTGTCATTGGATGATCAATTAGGTCATTTTCGTCCTCCCTAGGCTTATTCTTGTCCAATTAGGGTTTTTAACCAATCTTGTGCATCCAATAAGTTCATTTGTGTCATGGAATGATCAATTAGGTCATTTTCGTCCTCCCTAGGCTTATTCTTGTCCAACTAGGGTTTTTAACCAATCTTGTGCCTCCAATAGGTGTGTTTGTGTCATTGGATGATCAATTAGGTCATTTTCGTCCTCCCTAGGCTTATTCTTGTCCAATTTGGGTTTTTAACCAATCTTGTGCGTCCAATAAGTTCATTTGTGTTATTGGATTAACATTTAGGTCATATTCGTCCTCCCTAGGCATATTCTTGTCCAATTAGGGTTTTTAACCAATCTTGTGCATCCAATAGGTGTATTTGTGTCATTGGATGATCAATTAGGTCATTTTCGTCCTCCCTAGGCATATTCTTGTCCAATTAGGGTTTTTAACCAATCTTATGCATCCAATAGATGTGTTTGTGTCATTGGATGATCAATTAGGTCATTTTCGTCCTCCCTAGGCTTATTCTTGTCCAATTAGGGTTTTTAACCAATCTTGTGCATCCAATAGGTGTGTTTGTGTCATTGGATGATCAATTAGGTCATTTTCGTCCTCCCTAGGCTTATTCTTGTCCAATTAGGGTTTTTAACCAATCTTGTGCATCCAATAAGTTCATTTGTGTCATTGGATTAACATTTAGGTCATATCCGTTCTCCCTAGGCATATTCTTGTCCAATTAGGGTTTTTAACCAATCTTGTGCATCCAATAGGTGTGTTTGTGTCATTGGATGATCAATTAGGTCGTTTTCGTCCTCCCTAGGCTTATTCTTGTCCAATTAGGGTTTTTAACCAATCTTGTGCATCCAATAAGTTGAGTTGTTTCATTGGATTAACATTTAGGTCATTTTCGTCCCCCCTAGAATTATTCTTGTCCAATTAGGGTTTTTAACCAATCTTGTGTATCCAATAGGTGTGTTTGTGTCATTGGATGATCAATTAGGTCATTTTCGTCCTCCCTAGGCTTATTCTTGTCCAATTAGGGTTTTTAACCAATCTTGTGCATCCAATAGGTGTGTTTGTGTCATTGGATGATCAATTAGGTCATTTTCGTCCTCCCTAGGCTTATTCTTGTCCAATTAGGGTTTTTAACCAATCTTGTGCATCCAATAACTTTGTTTGTGTCATTGAATTAATATTTAGGTCATTTTCGTCCTCGCTAGGCATATTTTTGTCCAATTAGGGTTTTTAACAAATCTTGTTCATCCAATAGGTGTGTTTGTGTCATTTGATGATCAATTAGGTCATTTTCGTCCTCCCTAGGCTTTTTCTTGTCCAATTAGGGTTTTTAACCAATCTTGTGCATCCAATAAGTTTGTTTGTTTCATTGAATTAATATTTAGGTCATTTTCGTCCTCCCTAGGCATATTCTTGTCCAATTAGGGTTTTTAACCAATCTTGTGCATCCAATAGGTGTGTTTGTGTCATTGGATGATCAATTAGGTCATTTTCGTCCTCCCTAGGCTTATTCTTGTCCAATTAGGGTTTTTAACCAATCTTGTGCATCCAATAGGTGTGTTTGTGTCATTGGATGATCAATTAGGTCATTTTCGTCGTCCCTAGGCTTACTCATGTCCAATTAGGGTTTTTAACCAATCTTGTGCATCCAATAGGTGTGTTTGTGTCATTGGATGATCAATTAGGTCATTTTCGTCCTACCTAGACTTATTCTTGTCAAATTAGGGTTTTTAATCAATCTTGTGCATCCAATAACTTTGTTTGTGTCATTGAATTAATATTTAGGTCATTTTCGTCCTCCTTAGGCATATTCTTGTCCAATTAGGGTTTTTAACCAATCTTGTGCATCCAATAGGTGTGTTTGTGTCATTGGATGATCAATTAGGTCATTTTCGTCCTCCCTAGGCTTATTCTGTTCCAATTAGGGTTTTTAACCAATCTTGTGCATCCAATAACTTTGTTTGTGTCATTGAATTAATATTTAGGTCATTTTCGTCCTCCCTAGGCATATTCTTGTCCAATTAGGGTTTTTAACCAATCTTGTGCATCCAATAGGTGTGTTTGTGTCATTGGATGATCAATTAGGTCATTTTCGTCCTCCCTAGGCTTATTCTTGTCCAATTAGGGTTTTTAACCAATCTTGTTCATCCAATAGGTGTGTTTGTGTCAATGGATGATCAATTAGGTCGTTTTCGTCGTCCCTAGGCTTATTCATGTCCAATTAGGGTTTTTAACCAATCTTGTGCATCCAATAGGTGTGTTTGTGTCATTGGATGATCAATTAGGTCATTTTCGTCCTACCTAGACTTATTCTTGTCAAATTAGGGTTTTTAATCAATCTTGTGCATCCAATAACTTTGTTTGTGTCATTGAATTAATATTTAGGTCATTTTCGTCCTCCCTAGGCATATTCTTGTCCAATTAGGGTTTTTAACCAATCTTGTGCATCCAATAGGTGTGTTTGTGTCATTGGATGATCAATTAGGTCATTTTCGTCCTCCCTAGGCTTATTCTTGTCCAATTAGGGTTTTTAACCAATCTTGTGCATCCAATAAGTTTGTTTCTTTCATTGAATTAATATTTAGGTCATTTTCGTCCTCCCTAGGCATATTCATGTCCAATTAGGGATTTTAACCAATCTTGTGCATCCAATAGTTGTGTTTGTGTCATTGGATGATCAATTAGGTCATTTTCGTCCTCCCTTGGCATATTCTTGTCCAATTAGGGTTTTTAACGAATCTTGTGCATCCAATAGGTGTGTTTGTGTCATTGGATGATCAATTAGGTCATTTTCGTCCTCCCTAGGCTTATTCTTACCAATTAGGGTTTTTAACCAGTCTTGTGCATCCAATAAGTTTGTTAGTGTCATTGAATTAATATTTAGGTCATTTTCGTCCTCCCTAGGCATAATCTTGTCCAATTAGGGTTTTTAACCAATCTTGTGCATCCAATAGGTGTGTTTGTGTCATTGCATGATCAATTAGGTCATTGTCGTCCTTCCTAGGCATATTCTTGTCCAATTAGGGTTTTTAACCAATCTTGTGCATCCAATAGGTGTGTTTGTGTCATTGGATGATCAATTAGGTCATTTTCGTCCTCCCTAGGCTTATTCTTGTCCAATTAGGGTTTTTAACCAATCTTGTCCATCCAATAAGTTGAGTTGTGTCATTGGATTAACATTTAGGTCATTTTCGTCCTCCCTAGGCATATTCTTGTCCAATTAGGGTTTTTAACCAATCTTGTGCATCCAATAAGTTTGTTTCTTTCATTGAATTAATATTTAGGTCATTTTCGTCCTCCCTAGGCATATTCTTGTCCAATTAGGGTTTTAACCAATCTTGTGCATCCAATAGTTGTGTTTGTGTCATTGGATGATCAATTAGGTCATTTTCGTCCTCCCTTGGCATATTCTTGTCCAATTAGGGTTTTTAACGAATCTTGTGCATCCAATAGGTGTGTTTGTTTCATTGGATGATCAATTAGGTCATTTTCCTCCTCCCTAGGCTTATTCTTGTCCAATTAGGGTTTTTAACCAATCTTGTGCATCCAATAACTTTGTTTGTGTCATTGAATTAATATTTAGGTCATTTTCGTCCTCCCTAGGCTTATTCTTTTCCAATTAGGGTTTTTAACCAATCTTGTGCATCCAATAAGTTGAGTTGTTTCATTGGATTAACATTTAGGTCATTATCGTCCTCCCTAGGCTTATTCTTGTCCAATTAGGGTTTTTAACCAATCTTGTGCATCCAATAGGTGTGTTTGTGTCATTGGATTTACATTTAGGTCATTTTCGTCCTCCCCAGGCATATTCTTGTCCAATTAGGGTTTTTAACCAATCTTGTGCATCCAATAAGTTGAGTTGTGTCATTGGATTAACATTTAGGTCATTTTCCTCCTCCCTAGGCTTATTCTTGTCCAATTAGGGTTTTTAACCAACCTTGTGCATCCAATAAGTTCATTTGTGTCATTGGATATACATTTAGGTCATTTTCGTACTCCCTAGGCATATTCTTGTCCAATTAGGGTTTTTAACTAATCTTGTGCATCCAATAGGTGTGTTTGTGTCATTGGATGATCAATTAGGTCATTTTCGTCATCCCTAGGCTTATTCTTGTCCAATTAGGGTTTTTAACCAATCTTGTGCATCCAATAACTTTGTTTGTGTCATTGAATTAATATTTAGGTCATTTTCGTCCTCCTTAGGCATATTCTTGTCCAATTAGGGTTTTTAACCAATCTTGTGCATCCAATAGGTGTGTTTGTGTCATTGGATGATCAATTAGGTCATTTTCGTCCTCCCTAAGCTAATTCTTGTCCAATTAGGGTTTTTAACCAATCTTGTGCATCCAATAAGTTCATTTGTGTCATTGGATTAACATTTATGTCATTTTCATCCTCCCTAGGCATATTCTTGTCCAATTAGGGTTTTTAACCAATCTTGTGCATCCAATAAGTTTATTTGTTTCATTGAATTAATATTTAGGTCATTTTCGTCCTCCCTAGGCATATTCTTGTCCAATTAGGGTTTTTAACCAATCTTGTGCATCCAATAGGTGTGTTTGTGTCATTGGATGATCAATTAGGTCATTTTCGTCCTCCCTTGGCATATTCTTGTCCAATTAGGGTTTTTAACCAATCTTGTGCATCCAATAACTTTGTTTGTGTCATTGAATTAATATTTAGGTCATTTTCGTCCTCCCTAGGCATATTCTTATCCAATTAGGGTTTTTAACCAATCTTGCTTATCCAATAGGTGTGTTTGTGGCATTGGATGATCAATTAGGTCATTTTCGTCCTCGCTAGGCTTATTCTTGTCCAATTAGTGTTTTTAACCAATCTTGTGCATCCAATAGGTGTGTTTGTGTCATTGGATGATCAATTAGGTCATTTTCGTCCTCCCTAGGCTTATTCTTGTCAAATTATGGTTTTTAACCAATCTTGTGCATCCAATAGGTGTGTTTGTGTCATTGGATGATCAATTAGGTCATTTTCGTCATCCCTAGGCTTATTCTTGTCCAATTAGGGTTTTTAACCAATCTTGTGCATCCAATAACTTTGTTTGTGTCATTGAATTAATATTTAGGTCATTTTCGTCCTTCTTAAGCATATTCTTGTCCAATTAGGTTTTTTAACCAATCTTGTGCATCCAATAGGTGTGTTTGTGTCATTGGATGATCAATTAGGTCATTTTCGTCCTCCCTAGGTTTATTCTTTTCCAATTAGGGTTTTTAACCAATCTTGTGCATCCAATAAGTTCATTTGTGTCATTGGATTAACATTTAGGTCATTTTTGTCCTCCATAGGCATATTCTTGTCCAATTAGGGTTTTTAACCAATCTTGTGCTTCCAATAGGTGGGTTTGTGTCATTGGATGATCAATTAGGTCATTTTCGTCCTCCATAGGCTTATTCTTGTCCAATTAGGGTTTTTCACCAATCTTGTGCATCCAATAGGTGTGTTTGTGGCAATGGATGATCAATTAGGTCATTTTTGTCCTCCCTAGGCTTATTCTTGTCCAATTAGGGTTTTTAACCAACCTTGTGCATCCAATAACTTTGATTGTGACATTGAATTAATATTTAGGTCATTTTCGTCCTCCCTAGGCATATTCTTGTCCAATTAGGGTTTTTAACCAATCTTGTGCATCCAATAGGTGTGTTTGTGTCATTGGATGATCAATTAGGTCATTTTCGTCCTCCCTAGGCTTATTCTTGTCCAATTAGGGTTTTTAACCAATCTTGTGCATCCAATAGGTGTGTTTGTGTCATTGGATGATCAATTAGGTCATTTTCGTCCTCCCTAGGCTTATTATTGGCCAATTAGGGTTTTTAACCAATCTTGTGCATGCAATAAGTTCATTTGTGTCATTGGATGATCAATTAGGTCCTTTTCGTCCTCCTTAGGCATATTCTTGTCCATCTAGGGTTTTAAACCAATCTTGTGCATCCAATAGGTGTGTTTGTGTCATTGGATGATCAATTAGGTTATTTTCGTCCTCCCTAGGCTTATTCTTGTCCAATTAGGGTTTTTAACCAATCTTGTGCATCCAATAGGTGTGTTTGTGTCATTGGATGATCAATTAGTTCATTTTCGTCCTCCCTAGGCATATTCTTGTCCAATTAGGGTCTTTAACGAATCTTGTGCTTCCAATTGGTGTGTTTGTGTCATTGGATGATCAATTAGGTCATTTTCGTCCTCCCTAGGCATATTCTTGTCCAATTAGGGTTTTTAACCAATCTTGTGCATCCAATAGGTGTGTTTGTGTCATTGGATGATCAATTAGGTCATTTTCGTCCTCCCTAGGCTTATTCTTGTCCAATTAGGGTTTTTAACCAATCTTGTGCATCCAATAAGTTCATTAGTGTCATTGGATGATCAATTAGGTCATTTTCGTCCTCCCTAGGCATATTATTATCCAATTAGGGTTTTTAACCAATCTTGTGCATCCAATAAGTTTGTTTGTGTCATTGAATTAATATTTAGGTCATTTTCGTCCTCCCTAGGCATATTCTTGTCCAATTAGGGTTTTTAACCAATCTTGTGCATCCAATAGGTGTGTTTGTGTCATTGGATGATCAATTAGGTCATTTTCGTCCTCCCTAGGCATATTCTTGTCCAATTAGGGTTTTTAACCAATCTTGTGCATCCAATAGGTGTATTTGTGTCATTGGATGATCAATTAGGTCATTTTCGTCCTCCCCAGGCATATTCTTGTCCAATTAGGGTTTTTAACCAATCTTGTGCATCCAATAAGTTTGTTTGTTTCATTGAATTAATATTTAGGTCATTTTCGTCCTCCCTAGGCATATTCTTGTCCAATTAGGGTTTTTAACCAATCTTGTGCATCCAATAGGTGTGTTTGTGTCATTGGATGATCAATTAGGTCATTTTCGTCCTCCCTAGGCTTATTCTTGTCCAATTAGGGTTTTTAACCAATCTTGTGCATCCAATAGGTGTGTTTGTGTCATTGGATGATCAATTAGGTCATTTTCGTCCTCCCTAGGCTTATTCTGGTCAAATTAGGGTTTTTAACCAATCTTGTGCATCCAATAAATTCATTTGTGTCATTGGATGATCAATTAGGTCATTTTCGTCCTCCCTAGGCTTATTCTTGTCCAATTAAGGTTTTTAACCAATCTTGTGCATCCAATAACTTTGTTTGTGTCATTGAATTAATATTTAGGTCATTTTCGTCATCCCTAGGCATATTCTTGTCCAATTAGGAGTTTTAACCAATCTTGTGCATTCAATAGGTGTGTTTGTGTCATTGGATGATCAATTAGGTCATTTTGGTCCTCCCTAGGCTTATTCTTCTCCAATTAGGGTTTTTAACCAATCTTGTGCATCCAATAAGTTCATTTGTGTCATTGGATGATCAATTAGGTTATTTTCGTCCTCCCTAGGCTTATTCTTGTCCAATTAGGGTTTTTAACCAATCTTGTGCATCCAATAGGTGTGTTTGTGTCATTGGATGATCAATTAGGTCATTTTGGTCCTCCCTTGGCTTATTCTTGTCCAATTAGGGTTTTTATCCAATCTTGTGCATCCAATAAGTTCATTTGTGTCATTGGATGATCAATTAGGTCATTTTCGTCCTCCCTAGGCTTATTCTTGTCCAATTAGGGTTTTTAACCAATCTTGTGCATCCAATAACTTTGTTTGTGTCATTGAATTAATATTTAGGTCATTTTCCTCCTCCCTAGGCATATTCTTGTCCAATTAGGGTTTTTAACCAATCTTGTGCATCCAATAGGTGTGTTTGTGTCATTGGATGATCAATTAGGTCATTTTCGTCCTCCCTAGGCTTATTCTTGTCCAATTAGGGTTTTTAACCTATCTTGTGCATCCAATCAGTTCATTTGTGTCATTGGATTAACATTTAGGTCATTTTCGTCCTCCCTAAGCATATTCTTGTCCAATTAGGGTTTTTAACCAATCTTGTGCCTCCAATAGGTGTGTTTGTGTCATTGGATGATCAATTAGGTCATTTTCGTCCTCCCTAGACTTATTCTTGTCCAATTAGGGTTTTTAACCAATCTTGTGCATCCAATAACTTTGTTTGTGTCATTGAATTAATATTTAGGTCATTTTCGTCCTCCCTAGGCATATTCTTGTCCAATTAGGGTTTTTAACCAATCTTGTGCATCCAATAGGTGTGTTTGTGTCATTGGATGATCAATTAGGTCATTTTCGTCCTCCCTAGGCTTATTCTTGTCCAATTAGGGTTTTTAACCAATCTTGTGCATCCAATAGGTGTGTTTGTGTCATTGGATGATCAATTACGTCATTTTCGTCCTCCCTAGGCTTATTCTTGCCCAATAGGGTTTTTAACCAATCTTGTGCATCCAATAAGTTGAGTTGTGTCATTGGATTAATATTTAGGTCATTTTCGTCCTCCCTAGGCTTATTCTTGTCCAATTAGGGTTTTTAACCAATCTTGTGCATCCAATAGGTGTGTTTGTGTCATTGGATGATCAATTAGGTCATTTTCGTCCTCCCTAGGCTTATTCTTGTCCAATTAAAGTTTTTAACCAATCTTGTGCATCCAATAAGTTTGTTTGTTTCATTGAATTAATATTTAGGTCATTTTCGTCCTCCCTAGGCATATTCTTGTCCAATTAGGGTTTTTAACCAATCTTGTGCATCCAATAGGTGTGTTTGTGTCATTGGATGATCAATTAGGTCATTTTCGTCCTCCCTAGGCTTATTCTTGCCTAATTAGGGTTTTTAACCAATCTTGTGCCTCTAATAACCAATCTTGTGCATCCAATAGGTGTGTTTGTGTCATTGGATGACCAATTAGGTCATTTTCGTCCTCCCTAGGCATATTCTTGTCCAATTAGGGTTTTTAACCAATCTTGTGCATCCAATAGGTGTGTTTGTGTCATTGGATGATCAATTAGGTCATTTTCGTCGTCCCTAGGCTTATTCTTGTCCAATTAGGGTTTTTAACCAATCTTGTGCATCCGATAAGTTTGTTTGTGTCATTGAATTAATATTTAGGTCATTTTCGTCCTCCGTAGGCATATTCTTGCCCAATTAGGGTTTTTAACCAATCTTGTGCATCCAATAGGTGTGGCTGTGTCATTGGATGATCAATTAGGTCATTTTCGTCCCCCCTAGGCATATTCTTGTCCAATTCGGGTTTTTAACCAATCTTGTGCATCCAATAGGTGTATTTGTGTCATTGGATGATCAATTAGGTCATTTTCGTCCTCCCTAGGCTTGTTCTTGTCCTATTAGGGTCTTTAACCAATCTTGTGCATCCAATAAGTTCATTTTGTCATTGGATTAACATTTAGGTCATTTTCGTCCTCCCTAGGCATATTCTTGTCCAATTAGGGTTTTTAACCAATCTTGTGCATCCAATAGGTGTGTTTGTGTCATTGGATGATCAATTAGGTCATTTTCGTCCTCCCTAGGCTTATTCTTGTCCAATTAGGGTTTTTAACCAATCTTGTGCATCCAATAGGTGTGTTTGTGTCATTGGATGATCAATTAGGTCATTTTCGTCCCCCCTAGGCATATTCTCGTCCAATTAGGGTTTTTAACCAATCTTGTGCATCCAATAGGTGTATTTGTGTCATTGGATGATCAATTAGGTCATTTTCGTCCTCCCTAGGCTTATTCTTTTCCAATTAGGGTCTTTAACCAATCTTGTGCATCCAATAAGTTCATTTGTGTCATTGGATTAACATTTAGGTCATTTTCGTCCTCCCTAGGCATATTATTGTCCAATTAGGGTTTTTAACAAATCTTGTGCATCCAATAGGTGTGTTTGTGTCATTGGATGATCAATTAGGTCATTTTCGTCCTCCCTAGGCTTATTCTTGTCCAATTAGGGTTTTTAACCAATCTTGTGCATCCAATAGGTGTGTTTGTGTCATTGGATGATCAATTAGGTCATTTTCGTCCTCCCTAGGCATATTCTTGTCCAATTAGGGTTTTTAACAAATCTTGTGCATCCAAAAGTTCATTTGTCTTATTGGATTAACATTTAGGTCATATTCGTCCTCCCTAGGCATATTCTTGTCCAATAAAGGTTTTTAACCAATGTTGTGCATCCAATAGGTGTGTTTGTGTCATTGGATGATCAATTAGGTCATTTTCGTCCTCCCTAGGCATATTCTTGTCCAATTTGGGTTTTTAACAAATCTTGTGCATCCAATAGGTGTGTTTGTGTCATTGGATGATCAATTAGGTCATTTTCGTCCTCCCAAGGCTTATTCTTGTCCAATTAGGGTTTTTAACCAATCTTGTGCATCCAATAGGTGTGTTTGTGTCATTGGATGATCAATTAGGTCATTTTCGTCCTCCCTAGGCTTATTCTTGTCCAATTAGGGTTTTTAACCAATCTTGTGCATCCAATAGGTGTGTTTGTGTCTTTGGATGATCAATTAGGTCATTTTCGCCCTCCGTAGGCCTATTCTTGACCAATTAGGGTTTTTAACCAATCTTGTGCATCCGATATGTTTGTTTGTGTCATTGAATTAATATTTAGGTCATTTTCGTCCTCCCTAGGCTTATTTTTGTCCAATTAGGGTTTTTAACCAATCTTGTGCATCCAATAAGTTCATTTGTGTCATTGGATTAACATTTAGGTCATTTTCGTCCTCCCTAGGCATTTTCTTGTCCTATTAGGGTTTTTAACTAATCTTGTGCATCCAATAGGTGTGTTTGTGTCATTGGATGATCAATTAGGTTATTTTCATCCTCCCTAGGCTTATTCTTGTCCAATTAGGGGTTTTAACCAATCTTTTGCATCCAGTAGGTGTGTTTGTGTCATTGGATGACCAATTAGGTCATTTTCGTCCTCCCTAGGCATATTCTTGTCCAATTAGGGGTTTTAACCAATCTTTTGCATCCAATAGGTGTGTTTGTGTCATTGGATGACCAATTAGGTCATTTTCGTCCTCCCTAGGCATATTCTTGTCCAATTAAGGTTTTTAACCAATCTTGTGCATCCCATAGGTGTGTTTGTGGCAATGGATGATCAATTAGGTCATTTTCGTCCTCCCAAGGCTTATTCTTGTCCAATTAGGGTTTTTAACCAATCTTGTGCATCCAATAGGTGTGTTTGTGTCATTGGATGATCAATTAGGTCATTTTCGTCCTCCCTAGGCTTATTCTTGTCCAATTAGGGTTTTTAACCAATCTTGTGCATCCAATAGGTGTGTTTGTGTAATTGAATTAATATTTAGGTCATTTTCGTCCTCCCTAGGCATATTCTTGTCCAATTAGGGTTTTTAACCAATCTTGTGCATCCAATAGGTGTGTTTGTGTCATTGGATGATCAATTAGGTCATTTTCGTCCTCCCTAGGCATATTCTTGTCCAATTAGGGTTTTTAACCAATCTTGTGCATCCAATAGGTGTGTTTGTGTCATTGGATGATCAATTTGGTCATTTTCGTCCTCCGTAGGCTTATTCTTGTCCAAGTAGGGTTTTAAACCAATCTTGTGCATCCAATAGGTGTGTTTGTGTCATTGGATGATCAATTAGGTCATTTTCGTCCTCCCTAGGCTTATTCTTGTCCAATTAGGGTTTTTAACCAATCTTGTGCATCCAATAGGTGTGTTTGTGTCATTGGATGATCAATTAGGTCATTTTCGTCCTCCCTAGGCTTATTCTTGACCAATTAGGGTTTTTAACCAATCTTGTGCATCCAATAAGTTTGTTTGTTTCATTGAATTAATATTTAGGTCATTTTCGTCCTCCCTAGGCATATTCTTGTCCAATTAGGGTTTTTAACCAATCTTGTGCATCCAATAGGTGTGTTTGTGTCATTGGATGATCAATTAGGTCATTTTCGTCCTCCCTAGGCTTATTCTTGTCCAATTAGGGTTTTTAACCAATCTTGTGCATCCAATAGGTGTGTTTGTGTCATTGGATGATCAATTAGGTCATTTTCGTCCTCCCTAGGCGTATGCTTGTCCAATTAGGGTTTTTAACCAATCTTGTGCATCCAATAGGTGTGTTTGTGTCATTGGATGATCAATTAGGTCATTTTCGTCCTCCCTAGGCTTATTCTTGTCCAATTAGGGTTTTTAACCAATCTTGTGCATCCAAAAAGTTGAGTTGTGTCATTGGATTAACATTTAGGTCATTTTCGTTCTCCCTAGGCTTATTCTTGTCCAATTAGGGTTTTTAACCAATCTTGTGCATCCAATAACTTTGTTTGTGTCATTGAATTAATATTTAGGTCATTTTCGTCCTCCCTAGGTATATTCTTATCCAATTAGGGTTTTTAACCAATCTTGTGCATCCAATAGGTGTGTTTGTGTCATTGGATGGTCAATTAGGTCATTTTCGTCCTCCCTAGGCTTATTCTTGTCCAATTAGGGTTTTTAACCAATCTTGTGCATCCAATAGGTGTGTTTGTGTCATTGGATGATCAATTAGGTCATTTTCGTCCTCCCTAGGCTTATTCTTGTCCAATTAGGGTTTTTAACCAATCTTGTGCATCCAATAAGTTGAGTTGTGTCATTGGATTAACATTTAGGTCATTTTCGTTCTCCCTAGGCTTATTCTTGTCCAATTAGGGTTTTTAACCAATCTTGTGCATCCAATAAGTTCATTTGAGTTATTGGATTAACATTTAGATCATATTCGTCCTCCCTAGGCATATTCTTGTCCAATTAGGGTTTTTAACCAATCTTGTGCATCCAATAGGTGTGTTTGTGTCATTGGATGATCAATTAGGTCATTTTCGTCCTCCCTAGGCTTATTCTTGTCCAATTAGGGTTTTTAACCAATCTTGTGCATCCAATAGGTGTGTTTGTTTCATTGGATGATCAATTAGGTCTTTTTCGTCCTCCCTAGGCTTATTCTTGTCCAATTAGGGTTTTTAACCAATCTTGTGCATCCAATAGGTGTGTTTGTTTCATTGGATGATGAATTAGGTCTTTTTCGTCCTCCCTAGGCTTATTCTTGTCCAATTAGGGTTTTTAACCAATCTTGTGCATCGAATAACTTTGTTTATGTCATTGAATTAATATTTAGGTCATTTTCGTCCTCCCAAGGCATATTCTAGTCCAATTAGGGTTTTTAACCAATCTTGTGCATCCAATAGGTGTGTTTGTGTCATTGGATGATCAATTAGGTCATTTTCGTCCTCCCTAGGCTTAATCTTGTCCAATTAGGGTTTTTAACCAATCTTGTGCATCCAATAACTTTGTTTGTGTCATTGAATTAATATTTAGGTCATTTTCGTCCTCCCTAGGCATATTCTTGTCCAATTAGGGTTTTTAACCAATCTTGCTTATCCAATAGGTGTGTTTGTGGCATTGGATGATCAATTAGGTCATTTTCGTCCTCCCTAGGCTTATTCTTGTCCAATTAGGGTTTTTAACCAATCTTGTGCATCCCATAACTTTGTTTGTGTCATTGAATTAATAATTAGGTCATTTTCGTCCTCCCCAGGCATATTCTTGTCCAATTAGGGTTTTTAACCAATCTTGTCCATGCAATAGGTGTGTTTGTGGCATTGGATGATCAATTAGGACATTTTCGTCCTCCCTAGGCTTATTCTTGTCCAATTAGGGTTTTTAACCAATCTTGTGCATCCAATAAGTTTGTTTGTGTCATTGAATTAATATTTAGGTCATTTTCGTCCTCCCTAGGCATATTCTTGTCCAATTAGGGTTTTTAACCAATCTTGTGCATCCAATAGGTGTGTTTGTGTCATTGGATGATCAATTAGGTCATTCTGGTCCTCCCTAGGCTTATTCTTGTCCAATTAGGGTTTTTAACCAATCTTGTGCATCCAATAGGTGTGTCTGTGTCATTGGATGATCAATTAGGTCATTTTCGTCCTCCCTAGGCTTATTCTTGTCCAATTAGGGTTTTTAACCAATCTTGTGCATCCAATAAGTTGACTTGTGTCATTGGATTAACATTTAGGTCATTTTCGTCCTCCCTAGGCTTATTCTCGACCAATCAGGGTTTTTAACCCATCTTGCGCATCCAATAAGTTCATTTGTGTTGAATTAATATTTAGGTCATTTTCGTCCTCCCTAGGCATATTCTTGTCAAATTAGTGTTTTTAACCAATCTTGTGCATCCAATAGGTGTGTTTGTGTCATTGGATGATCAATTAGGTCATTTTCGTCCTCCCTAGGCATATTCTTATCCAATTAGGGTTTTTAACCAATCTTGTGCATCCAATAGGTGTGTTTGTGTCATTGGATGATCAATTAGGTCATTTTCGTCCTCCCTAGGCTTATTCTTGTCCAATTAGGGTTTTTAACCAATCTTGTGCATCCAATAAGTTGAGTTGTGTCATTGGATTAACATTTAGGTCATTTTCATTCTCCCTAGGCTTATTATTGTCGAATTAGGTTTTTAACCATTCTTGTGCATCCAATAAGTTTATTTGTGTCATAGGATGATCAATCAGGTCATTTTCCTCCTCCCTAGGCTTATTCTTGTCCAATTAGGGTCTTTAACCAATCTTGTGCATCCAATAACTTTGTTTGTGTCATTGAATTAATATTTAGGTCATTTTCGTCCTCCCTAGGCATATTCTTGTCCAATTAGGGTTTTTAACCAATCTTGTGCATCCAATAGGTGTGTTTGTGTCATTGGATGATCAATTAGGTCATTTTCGTCCTCCCTAGGCTTATTCTTGTCCAATTAGGGTTTTTAACCAATCTTGTGCATCCAATAAGTTCATTTGTGTCATTGGATTAACATTTAGGTCATTTTCGTCCTCCCTAGGCATATTCTTGTCCAATTAGGGTTTTTTATCAATCTTGTGCTTCCAATAGGTGTGTCTGTGTCATTGGATGATCAATTAGGTCATTTTCGTCCTCCCTAGGCTTATTCTTCTCCAATTAGGGTTTTTAACCAATCTTGTGCATCCAATAAGTTTGTTTGTTTCATTGAATTAATATTTAGGTCATTTTCGTCCTCCCTAGGCATATTCTTGTCCAATTAGGGTTTTTAACCAATCTTGTGCATCCAATAGGTGTGTTTGTGTCATTGGATGATCAATTAGGTCATTTTCGTCCTCCCTAGGCTTATTCTTGTCCAATTAGGGTTTTTAACCAATCTTGTGCATCCAATAACTTTGTTTGTGTCGTTGAATTAATATTTAGGTCATTTTCGTCCTCATTAGGCATATTCTTGTCCAATTAGGGTTTTTAACCAATCTTGTGCATCCAATAGGTGTGTTTGTGTCATTGGATGATCAATTAGGTCATTTTCGTCCTCCCTAGGCTTATTCTTGTCCAATTAGGGTTTTTAACCAATCTTGTGCATCCAATAACTTTGTTTGTGTCATTGAATTAATATTTAGGTCATTTTCGTCCTCCCTAGGCATATTCTTGTCCAATTAGGGTTTTTAACCAATCTTGCTTATCCAATAGGTGTGTTTGTGGCATTGGATGATCAATTAGGTCATTTTCGTCCTCCCTAGGCTTATTCTTGTCCAATTAGGGTTTTTAACCAATCTTGTGCATCCAATAAGTTCATTTGTGTCATTGGATTAACATTTAGGTCATTTTCGTCCTCCCTAGGCATATTCTTGTCCAATTAGGGTTTTTAACCAATCTTGTGCTTCCAATAGGTGTGTTTGTGTCATTGGATAATCAATTAGGTCATTTTCTTCCTCCCTAGGCTTATTCTTGTCCAATTAGGGTTTTTAACCAATCTTGTGCATCCAATAAGTTTGTTTGTGTCATTGAATTAATATTTAGGTCCTTTTCGTCCTCCTTAGGCATATTCTTGTCCAATTAGGGTTTTTAACCAATCTTGTGCATCCAATAGGTGTGTTTGTGTCATTGGATGATCAATTAGGTCATTTTCGTCCTCCCTAGGCATATTCTTGTCCAATTAGGGTTTTTAACCAATCTTGTGCATCCAATAAGTTTGTTTGTGTCATTGAATTAATATGTAGGTCATTTTCGTCCTCCCTAGGCATATTCTTGTCCAATTAGGGCTTTTATCCAATCTTGTGCATCCAATAGGTGTGTTTGTGTCATTGGATGATCAATTAGGTCATTTTCGTCCTCCCTAGGCATATTCTTGTCCAATTAGGGTTTTTAACCAATCTTGTGCATCCAATAGGTGTGTTTGTGGCAATGGATGATCAATTAGGTTATTTTCGTCCTCCCTAGGCTTATTCTTGTCCAATTATGGTTTTTAACCAATCTTGTGCATCCAATAGGTGTGTTTGTGTCATTGGATGATCAATTAGGTCATTTTCGTCCTCCTTAGGCTTATTCTTGTCCAATTAGGGTTTTTAACCAATCTTGTGCTTCCAATAAGTTGAGTTGTGTCATTGGATTAACATTTAGGTCATTTTCGTCCTCCCTAGGCATATTCTTGTCCAATTAGGGTTTTTACCCAATCTTGTGCATCCAATAGGTGTGTTTGTGTCATTGGATGATCAATTAGGTCATTTTCGTCCTCCCTAGGCTTATTCATGTCCAATTAGGGTTTTTAACCAATCTTGTGCATCCCATAACTTTGTTTGTGTCATTGAATTAATAATTAGGTCATTTTCGTCCTCCCCAGGCATATTCTTGTCCAATTAGTGTTTTTAACCAATCTTGTGCATGCAATAGGTGTGTTTGTGGCATTGGATGATCAATTAGGACATTTTCGCCCTCCCTAGGCTTATTCTTGTCCAATTAGGGTTTTTAACCAATCTTGTGCATCAAATAAGTTCATTTGTGTCATTGGAATAACATTTAGGTCATTTTCGTCCTCCCTAGGCATATTCTTGTCCAATTAGGGTTTTTAACCAATCTTGTGCATCCAATAAGTTTGTTTGTTTCATTGAATTAATATTTAGGTCATTTTCGTCCTCCCTAGGCATATTCTTGTCCAATTAGGGTTTTTAACCAATCTTGTGCATCCAATAGGTGTGTTTGTGTCATTGGATGATCAATTAGGTCATTTTCGTCCTCCCTTGGCATATTCTTGTCCAATTAGGGTTTTTAACCAATCTTGTGCATCCAATAACTTTGTTTGTGTCATTGAATTAACATTTAGGTCATTTTCGTCCTCCCTAGGCATATTCTTGTCCAATTAGGGTTTTTAACCAATCTTGTGTATCCAATAGGTGTGTTTGTGTCATTGGATGATCAATTAGGTCATTTTCGTCCTCCCTAGGCTTATTCTTGTCCAATTAGGGTTTTTAACCAATCTTGCGCATCCAATAGGTGTGTTTGTGTCATTGGATGATCAATTAGGTCATTTTCGTCCTGCCTAGGCATATACTTGTCCAATTAGGGTTTTAAACCAATCTTGTGCATCCAATAAGTTTGTTTGTTTCATTGAATTAATATTTAGGTCATTTTCGTCATCCCTAGGCATATTCTTGTCCAATTAGGGTTTTTAACCAATCTTGTGCATCCAATAGGTGTGTTTGTGTCATTGGATGATCAATTAGGTCATTTTCGTCCTCCCTAGGCTTATTCTTGTCCAATTAGGGTTTTTAACCAATCTTGTGCATCCAATAAGTTCATTTGTGTCATTGGATTAACATTTAGGTCATTTTCGTCCTCCCTAGGCATATTCTTGTCCAATTAGGGTTTTTAACCAATCTTGTGCATCCAATAGGCGTGTTTTTGTCATTGGATGATCAATTAGGTCATTTTCGTCCTCCCTAGGCTTATTCTTGTCCAATTAGGGTTTTTAACCAATCTTGTGCATCCAATAAGTTGAGTTGTGTCATTGGATTAACATTTAGGTCATTTTCGTTCTCCCTAAGCTTATTCTTGTCCAATTAGGGTTTTTAACCAATCTTGTGCATCCAATAAGTTCATTTGTGTTATTCGATTAACATTTAGGTCATATTCGGTCTCCCTAGGCATATTCTTGTCCAATTAGGGTTTTTAACCAATCTTGTGCATCCAATAGGTGTGTTTGTGTCATTGGATGATCAATTAGGTCATTTTCGTTCTCCCTAGGCTTATTCTTGTCCAATTAGGGTTTTTAACCAATCTTGTGCATCCAATAAGTTCATTTGTGTTATTCGATTAACATTTAGGTCATATTCGGTCTCCCTAGGCATATTCTTGTCCAATTAGGGTTTTTAACCAATCTTGTGCATCCAATAGGTGTGTTTGTGTCATTGGATGATCAATTAGGTCATTTTCGTCCTCCCTAGGCATATTCTTGTCCAATTAGGGTTTTTAACCAATCTTGTGCATCCAATAGGTGTGTTTGTGTCATTGGATGATCAATTAGGTCATTTTCGTCCTCCCTAGGCATATTCTTGTCCAATTAGGGTTTTTAACCAATCTTGTGCATCCGATAAGTTTTTTTGTGTCATTGAATTAATATTTAGGTCATTTTCGTCCTCCCTAGGCATATTCTTGTCCAATTAGGGTTTTTAACCAATCTTGTGCATCCAATAGGTGTGTTTGTGTCTTTGGATGATCAATTAGGTCATTTTCGTCCTCCCTAGGCATATTCTTGTCCAATTAGGGTTTTTAACCAATCTTGTGCATCCAATAGGTGTGTTTGTGTCATTGGATGATCAATTAGGTCATTTTCGTCCTCCCTAGGCATATTCTTGTCCAATTAGGGTTTTTAACCAATCTTGTGCATCCAATAGGTGTGTTTGTGTCATTGGATGATCAATTAAGTCATTTTCGTACTCCCTAGGCTTATTCTTGTCCAATTAGGGTTTTTAACCAATCTTGTGCATCCTATAAGTTCAGTTGTGTCATTGGATTAACATTTAGGTCATATCCGTGTTGGTACCAGTAACCTCTGTTAAATGAAAATTATGCGGAAGATTACCTATTTTTAGAGATATGCGCAGCAGTTTAACAAATCGTACATTTATTAAACACAGCATCAGAATAAGGTCCCAAAACTACAATACAAATGAATGCACAAAGTATATGGATCAAAGAATATATTGAGAGATGCACCAGTTACGTTTATTGTTCAAGATATTGATTCACTTACAATCATGCTGGAAACAGTCTTTCATGTAGTATCAAAGTATGCAGAAAGATATTCAAGCATTCAATCAATATCAGACAAATACACACTGCAGAAATTAAAAAGAGATAAGGGTAAGAAAGATTGTACGCAGTGATTTATACTGGTTCAGCCGTTGTTGAACGACCTACATCCAGTCCCAAGATCAAATCCAATCTTGGCCTTTCCAATAGAATATCTCAGAATCCGTTTACAGATGTTCTAGCTCCTCGCCTATCAATCTAAAACGATTCTTTCTATTCTATTCTTATCTCCATGAATCCCAGAGTTTATCTCCCATAAACTCTTCCAAGATTACAGTCAAGTTTCTTCTTGATGAGACCTCTCAATCACAGAAGATAACTACCAGTTAAGACTGGATTTCTCAATGTTATTTGTTTTAAGAATTTGTTTACAGATGTATCTAATCAGAAATTACACAGAAATTTCTTCAACAGTTTTCTTCTCTAAAGTTGTTTCTCCAGCAATCTTTCTCAGTTCTTGTGGATCATGAAAGATGAATCTTCATAACTGAAAAAGTAATGTTCAAAGTTATTTCACAGTGAGAAACAAAGATATCAGAAAGTTATGTGTATGTTGTTGTGTATTTTGAGAAGATACTGAAAAACAGTTTATATAGTTTCAGGAAAAACAACATATGCATCGATTTATCCAATCGATTCATTAAAGTCATAATGCTGGTTAATCGATTTCCTCAATCGATTTCGCGAGTCTTGTTTTTCTTGAATCTTGAAACTGTACATACTAATCGATTTGCTCAATCGATTATTTTAAGTAGTTCTTCAAACTTTGATGACAGTATATGATTTAAATCGATTTGCAGAATCGACTTGATGTGTTTTGTTCAAACAACGAGATCAAAACCATCGATGTGCTTAATCGATTTTACCATTCAGTCATCTCTGTTTATAAAACTTTTATGTCAATCGATTGTGCCAATCGATTGTGGATATTAAGTCTGAAGTACTTTTCATCAGTTGGGTTATTCAATCGATTTACCAAGTCGATTGATACCAACTTTTATTACACAGATGTATATAAACAGATTGTAGTAATCGATTGTGTATGTTCCAGGCCTGAGTTATTTTGAGACTTGTTTTAGTGAATCGATTGGCCTAATCGATTTAGTAAACAGGTTTGGCTCTGGGACATTACCAATCGATTGTTTCAATCGGTGTAGACAAAAACACAATTAAAGAAGTGATTATTTCAATCGATTTGCCAAATCGATTGCCTGCAAAACGTGCTACTGACTTGCACATTTTAAATTCAGTAAGCATGTCAATCGATTTGTCCAATCGATTTAAACAATCAGTTTAGTCTTGGTGATTCACTCAATCGATGTGCCTAATCGATTTGTGGCAAACTGGCTCTCTGACTTGTACAATTTATTTTCCAATATGTGTACCAATCGATTTGGAGAATCGATTGATAGCCCTTTTGTTTTCTTTAAGGATGTACAAATCGATTGTGCTAATCGATTGGGTAACACCAAACTTTGTAAACTTATTCAACCCTGTTATGGAATCGATTGTGCTAATCGATGTGCTCATGGATCTTCAAGATTTTGTTGATTCCTTGAGTTCCAAGCAATTGTTTCGAGTATGTAGGATTGAATTTGTTGTTCCTGAAATTTTTCTCAGTTGACAATGTTAGATGTATTTCAAATTGGATGCTTGTCAATAACATCAAAAACGAACATATGTCTAACAATTGGATGATCAATTAGGTTATTTTCGTCCTCCCTAGGCTTATTCTTGTCCAATTAGGGTTTTTAACCAATCTTGTGCATCCAATAAGTTGAGTTGTGTCATTGGATTAACATTTAGGTCATTTTCGTTCTCCCTAGGCTTATTCTTGTCCAATTAGGGTTTTTAACCAATCTTGTGCATCCAATAGGTGTGTTTGTGTCATTGGATGATCAATTAGGTTATTTTCGTCCTCCCTAGGCTTATTCTTGTCCAATTAGGGTTTTTAACCAATCTTGTGCATCCAATAGGTGTGTTTGTGTCATTCGAAGATCAATTAGGTCATTTTCGTCCTCCCTAGGCATATTCTGGTCCAATTAGGGTTTTTAACCAATCTTGTGCATCCAATAGGTGTGTTTGTGTCATTGGATGATCAATTAGGTCATTTTCGTCCTCCCTATGCTTATTCTTGTCCAATTAGGGTTTTTAACCAATCTTGTGCATCCAATAAGTTGAGTTGTGTCATTTGATTAACATTTTGGTCATTTTTGTCCTCCCTAGGCTTATTCTTGTCCAATTAGGGTTTTTAACCAATCTTGTGCATCCAATAGGTGTGTTTGTGTCATTGGATGATCAATTAGGTCATTTTCGTCCTCCCTAGGCATATTCTTGTCCAATTAGGGTTTTTAACCAATCTTGTGCATCCAATAGGTGTGTTTGTGTCATTGGATGATCAATTAGGTCATTTTCGTCCTCCCTAGGCTTATTCTTGTCCAATTAGGGTTTTTAACCAATCTTGTGCATCCAATAAGTTCATTTGTGTCATTGGATTAACATTTAGGTCATTTTCGTCCTCCCTAGGCATATTCTTGTCCAATTAGGGTTTTTAACCAATCTAGTGCATCCAATAGGTGTGTTTGTGTCATTGGATGATTAATTAGGTCATTTTCGTCCTCCCTAGGCTTATTCTTGTCCAATTAGGGTTTTTAACCAATCTTGTGCATCCAATAAGTTCATTTGTGTCATTGGATTAACATTTAGGTCATTTTCGTCCTCCCTAGGCATATTCTTGTCCAATTAGGGTTTTTAACCAATCTTGTGCTTCCAATAGGTGTGTTTGTGTCATTGGATAATCAATTAGGTCATTTTCTTCCTCCCTAGGCTTATTCTTGTCCAATTAGGGTTTTTAACCAATCTTGTGCATCCAATAAGTTTGTTTGTGTCATTGAATTAATATTTAGGTCATTTTCGTCCTCCCTAGGCATATTCTTGTCCAATTAGGGTTTTTAACCAATCTTGTGCATCCAATAGGTGTGTTTGTGTCATTGGATGATCAATTAGGTCATTTTCGTCCTCCCTAGGCATATTCTTGTCCAATTAGGGTTTTTATACAATCTTGTGCATCCAATAGGTGTGTTTGTGGCAATGGATGATCAATTAGGTAATTTTCGTCCTCCCTAGGCTTATTCTTGTCCAATTAGGGTTTTTAACCAATCTTGTGCATCCAATAAGTTTGTTTGTGTCATTGAATTAATATTTAGGTCATTTTCGTCCTCCCTAGGCATATTCTTGTCCAATTAGGGTTTTTAACCAATCTTGTGCATCCAATAGGTGTGTTTGTGTCATTGGATGATCAATTAGGTCATTTTCGTCCTACCTAGGCTTATTCATTTCCAATTAGGGTTTTTAACCAATCTTGTGCATCCAACAAGTTTGTTTATGTAATTGAATTAATATTTAGGTCATTTTCGTCCTCCCTAGGCATATTCTTGTCCAATTAGGGTTTTTAACCAATCTTGTGCATCCAATAGGTGTGTTTGTGTCATTGGATGATCAATTAGGTCATTTTCGTCCTCCCTAGGCTTATTCATGTCCAATTAGGGTTTTTAACCAATCTTGTGCATCCAATAGGTGTGTTTGTGTCATTGGATGATCAATTAGGTCATTTTCGTCCTCCCAAGGCTTATTCTTGTCCAATTAGGGTTTTTAACCAATCTTGTGCATCCAATAGGTGTGTTTTTGTCATTGGATGATCAATTTGGTCATTTTCGTCCTCCCTAGGCTTATTCTTGTCCAGTTAGGGTTTTTAACCGATCTTGTGCATCCAATAGGTGTGTTTGTGTCATTGGATGATCAATTAAGTCATTTTCGTCCTCCCTAGGCTTATTCTTGTCCAATTAGGGTTTTTAACCAATCTTGTGCATCCAATAAGTTGAGTTGTGTCATTGGATTAAAATTTAGGTCATTTTCGTCCTCCCTAGGCTTATTCTTGTCCAATTAGGGTTTTTAACCAATCTTGTGCATCCAATAAGTTCATTTGTGTCATTGGATTAACATTTAGGTCATTTTCGTCCTCCCTAGGCATATTCTTGTCCAATTAGAGTTTTAGACCAATCTTGTGCATCTAATAGGTGTGTTTGTGTCATTGGATGATCAGTTAGGTTATTTTCGTCCTCCCTAGGCTTATTCTTGTCGAATTAGGGTTTTTAACCAATCTTGTGCATCCAATAAGTTGAGTTGTGTCATTGGATTAACATTTAGGTCATTTTCGTTCTCCCTAGGCTTATTCTTGTCCAATTAGGGTTTTTAACCAATCTTGTGCATCCAATAGGTGTGTTTGTGTCATTGGATGATCAATCAGGTCATTTTCGTCCTCCCTAGGCTTATTCTTGTCCAATTAGGGTTTTTAACCAATCTTGTGCATCCAATAGGTGTGTTTGTGTCATTGGATGATCAATTAGGTCATTTTCGTCCTCCCTAGGCATATTCTTGTCCAATTAGGGTTTTTAACCAATCTTGTGCATCCAATAGGTTTGTTTGTTTCATTGGATGATCATTTAGGTCATTTTCGTCCTCCCTAGGCATATTCTTGTCCAATTAGGGTTTTTAACCAATCTAGTGCATCCAATAGGTGTGTTTGTGGCAATGGATGATCAATTAGGTCATTTTCGTCCTCCCAAGGCATATTCTTGTCCAATTAGGGTTTTTAACCAATCTTGTGCATCCAATAGGTGTGTTTGTGTCATTGGATGATCAATTAGGTCATTTTCGTCCTCCCTAGGCATATTTTTGTCCAATTAGGGTTTTTAACCAATCTTGTGCATCCAATAAGTTTGTTTGTTTCATTGAATTAACATTTAGGTCATTTTCGTCCTCCCTAGGCATATTCTTGTCCAATTAGGGTTTTTAACCAATCTTGTGCATCCAATAGATGTGTTTGTGTCATTGGACGATCAATTAGGTCATTTTCCTCCACCCTAGGCATATTCTTGTCCAATTAGGGTTTTTAACCAATCTTGTGCATCCAATAGGTGTGTTTGTGTCATTGGATGATCAATTAGGTCATTTTCGTCCTCCCTAGGCTTATTCTTGTCCAATTAGGGTTCTTAATCAATCTTGTGCATCCAATAAGTTCATTTGTGTCATTGGATTAACATTTAGGTCATTTTCGTCCTCCCTAGGCATATTCTTGTCTAATTAGGGTTTTTAACCAATCTTGTGCTTCCAATAGGTGTGTTTGTGTCATTGGATGATCAATTAGGTCATTTTCGTCCTCCCTAGGCTTATTCTTGTCCAATAAGGGTTTTTAACCAATCTTGTGCATCCAGTAAGTTCATTTGTGTCATTGGATGATCAATTAGGTCATATTCGTCCTCCCTAGATATATTCTTGTCCAACTAGGGTTTTTAACCAATCTTGTGAATCCAATAGATGTGTTTGTGTGTTTGGATGATCAATTAGGTCATTTTCGTCCTCCCTAGGCTTATTCTTGTCCAATTAGGGTTTTTAACGAATCTTGTGCATCCAATAATTTTGTTTGTGTCATTGAATTAATATTTAGGTCATTTTCGTCCTCCCTAGGCATATTCTTGTCCAATTAGGGTTTTTAACCAATCTTGTGCATCCAATAGGTGTGTTTGTGTCATTGGATGATCAATTAGGTCATTTTCGTCCTCCCTAGGCTTATTCTTGTCCAATTAGGGTATCCGATAAGTTTGTTTGTGTCATTGAATTAATATTTAGGTCATTTTCGTCCTCCCTAGGCATATTCTTGTCCAATTAGGGTTTTTAACCAATCTTGTGCATCCAATAGGTGTGTTTGTGTCATTGGATGATCAATTAGGTCATTTTCGTCCTCCCTAGGCTTATTCTTGTCCAATTAGGGTTTTTAACCAATCTTGTGCATCCAATAACTTTGTTTGTGTTATTGAATTAATATTTAGGTCATTTTCGTCCTCCCTAGGCATATTCTTGTCCAATTAGGGTTTTTAACCAATCTTGTGATTCCAATAGGTGTGTTTGTGTCATTGGATGACCAATTAGGTCATTTTCGTCCTCCCTAGGCTTATTCTTGTCCAATTAGGGTTTTTAACCAATCTTGTGCATCCAATAAGTTTGTTTGTGTCATTGAATTAATATTTAGGTCATTTTCGTCCTCCCTAGGCATATTCTTGTCCAATTAGGGTTTTTAACCAATCTTGTGTATCCAATAGGTGTGTTTGTGGCATTGGATGATCAATTAGGTCATTTTCGTCCTCCCTAGGCTTATTCTTGTCCAATTAGGGTTTTTAACCAATCTTGTGCATCCAATAAGTTCATTTGTGTCATTGGATTAACATTTAGGTCATTTTCGTCCTCCCTAGGCATATTCTTGTCCAATTAGGATTTTTAACGAATCTTGTGCATCCAATAGGTGTGTTTGTGTCATTGGATGATCAATTAGGTTATTTTCGTCCTCCCTACGCTTATTCTTGTCCAATTAGGGTTTTTAACCAATCTTGTGCATCCAATAGGTGTGTTTGTGTCATTGGATGATCAATTAGGTCATTTTCGTCCTCCCTAGGCATATTCTTGTCCAATTAGGGTTTTTAACCAATCTTGTGCATCCAATAAGTGTGTTTGTGGCATTGGATGATCAATTAGGTCATTTTCGTCCTCCCTAGGCTTATTCTTGTCCAATTAGGGTTTTTAACCAATCTTGTGCATCCAATAAGTTCATTTGTGTCATTGGATTAACATTTAGGTCATGTTCGTCCTCCCTAGGCATATTCTTGTCCAATTAGGGTTTTTAACCAATCTTGTGCTTCCAATTGGTGTGTTTGTGTCGTTGGATAATCAATTAGGTCATTTTCGTCCTCCCTAGGCTTATTCTTGTCCAATTAGGGTTTTTAACCAATCTTGTGCATCCAATAAGTTTGTTTGTGTCATTGAATTAATATTTAGGTCATTTTCGTCCTCCCTAGGCATATTCTTGTCCAATTAGGGTTTTTAACCAATCTTGTGCATCCAATAGGTGTGTTTGTGTCATTGGATGATCAATTAGGTCATTTTCGTCCTCCCTAGGCATATTCTTGTCCAATTAGGGTTTTTAACCAATCTTGTGCATCCAATAGGTGTGTTTGTGTCATTGGATGATCAATTAGGTCATTTACGTCCTCCCTAGGCCTATTCTTGTCAAATTAGGGTTTTTAACCAATCTTGTGCATCCAATAACTTTGTTTGTGTAATTGAATTAATATTTAGGTCATTTTCGTCCTCCCTAGGCATATTCTTGTCCAATTAGGGTTTTTAACCAATCTTGTGCATCCAATAGGTGTGTTTGTGTCATTGGATGATCAATTAGGTCATTTTCGTCCTCCCTAGGCATATTCTTGTCCAATTAGGGTTTTTAACCAATCTTGTGCATCCAATAGGTGTGTTTGTGTCATTGGATGATCAATTAGGTCATTTTCGTCCTCCCTAGGCTTATTCTTGTCCAATTAGGGTTTTTAACCAATCTTGTGCATCCAATAGGTATGTTTGTGTCATTGGATAATCAATTAGGTCATTTTCGTCCTCCATAGGCTTATTCTTGTCCAATTAGGGTTTTTAACCAATCTTGTGCATCCAATAAGTTGAGTTGTGTCATTGGATTAACATTTAGGTCATTTTCGTCCTCCCTAGGCTTATTCTTGTCCAATTAGGGTTTTTAACCAATCTTGTGTATCCAATAAGTTCATTTGTGTCATTGAATTAATATTTAGGTCATTTTCGTCCTCCCTAGGCATATTCTTGTCCAATTAGGGTTTTTAACCAATCTTGTGCATCCAATAGGTGTGTTTGTGTCATTGGATGATCAATTAGGTCATTTTCGTCCTCCCTAGGCATATTCTTGTCCAATTAGGGTTTTTAACCAATCTTGTGCAGCCAATAGGTGTGTTGTGTCATTGGATGATCAATTAGGTCATTTTCGTCCTCCCTAGGCATATTCTTGTCCAATTAGGGTTTTTAACCAATCTTGTGCATCCAATAGGTGTGTTTGTGTCATTGGATGATCAATTAGGTCATTTTCGTCCTCCCTAGGCATATTCTTGTCCAATTAGGGTTTTTAACCAATCTTGTGCATCCAATAGGTTGAGTTGTGTCATTGGATTAACATTTAGGTCATTTTCGTCCTCCCTAGGCATATTCTTGTCCAATTAGGGTTTTTAACCAATCTTGTGCATCCAATAGGTGTGTTTGTGTCATTGGATGATCAATTAGGTCATTTTCGTCCTCCCTAGGCTTATTCTTGTCCAATTAGGGTTTTTAACCCATCTTGTGCATCCAATAAGTTGAGTTGTGTCATTGGATTAACATTTAGGTCATTTTCGTTCTCCCTAGGCTTATTATTGTCCAATTAGGGTTTTTAACCAATCTTGTGCATCCAATAAGTTCATTTGTGTTATTGGATTAACATTTAGGTCATATTCGTCCTCCCTAGGCATATTCTTGTCCAATTAGGGTTTTTAACCAATCTTGTGCATCCAATAGGTGTGTTATTGTCATTGGATGATCAAGTAGGTCATTTTCGTCCTCCCTAGGCATATTCTTGTCCAATTAGGGTTTTTAACCAATCTTGTGCATCCAATAGGTGTGTTTGTGTCATTGGATGATCAATTAGGTCATTTTCGTCCTCCCTAGGCATATTCTTGTCCAGTTAGGGTTTTTAACCAATCTTGTGCATCCAATAGGTGTGTTTGTGTCATTGGATGATCAATTAGGTCATTTTCGTCCTCCCTAGGCTTATTCTTGTCCAATTAGGGTTTTTAACCAATCTTGTGCATCCAATAAGTTCATTAGTGTCATTGGATGATCAATTAAGTCATTTTCGTCCTCCCTAGGCTTATTCTTGTCCAATTAGGGTTTTTAACCAATCTTGTGCATCCAATAAGTTCATTAGTGTCATTGGACGATCAATTAGGTCATTTTCGTCCTCCCTAAGCTTATTCTTGTCCAATTAGGGTTTTTAACCAATCTTGTGCATCCAATAGGTGTGTTTGTGTCATTGGATGATCAATTAGGTCATTTTCGTTCCCCTAGGCTTATTCTTGTCCAATTTGGGTTTTTAACCAATCTTGTGCATCCAATAAGTTCATTAGTGTCATTGGATGATCAAATAATCATTTTTGTCCTCCCTAGGCATGTTCTTGTCCAACTAGGGTTTTTAACCAATCTTGTGCATCCAATAGGTGTGTTTGTGTCATTGGATGATCAATTAGGTCATTTTCGTCCTCCCTAGGCTTATTGTTGTCCAAAATAGGGTTTTTATCCAATCTTGTGCATCCAATAGGTGTGTTTGTGTCATTGGATGATCAATTAGGTCATTTTCGTCCTCCCTAGGATTATTCTTGTCCAATTAGGGTTTTTAACCAATCTTGTGCATCCAATAAGTTTGTCTGTGGCATTGAATTAATATTTAGGTCATTTTCGTCCTCCCTAGGCATATTCTTGTCCAATTAGGGTTTTTAACCAATCTTGTGCATCCAATAGGTGTGTTTGTGTCATTGGATGATCAATTAGGTCATTTTCGTCCTCCCTAGGCATATTCTTGTCCAATTAGGGTTTTTAACCAATCTTGTGCATCCAATAGGTGTGTTTGTGTCATTGGATGATCAATTAGGTCATTTTCGTCCTCCCTAGGCTTATTCTTGTCCAATTAGGGTTTTTAACCAACCTTGTGCATCCAATAAGTTGAGTTATGTCATTGGATTAACATTTAGGTCATTTTCGTTCTCCCTAGGCTTATTCTTGTCCAATTAGGGTTTTTAACCAATCTTGTGCATCCAATAAGTTCATTTGTGTCATTGGATTAACATTTAGGTCATATCCGTCTTCCCTAGGCATATTCTTGTCCAATTAGGGTTTTTAACCAATCTTGTGCATCCAATAGGTGTGTTTGTGTCATTGGATGATCAATTAGGTCATTTTCGTCCTCCCTAGGCTTATTCTTGTCCAATTAGGGTTTTGAACCAATCTTGTGCATCCAATAACTTTGTTTGTGTCATTGAATTAATATTTAGGTCATTTTCGTCCTCCCTAGGCATATTCTTGTCCAATTAGGGTTTTAACCAATCTTGTGCATCCAATAGGTGTGTTTGTGTCATTGGATGATCAATTATGTCATTTTCGTCCTCCCTAGGCTTATTCTTGTCCAATTAGAGTTTTTAACCAATCTTGTGCATTCAATAACTTTGTTTGTGTCATTGAATTAATATTTAGGTCATTTTCGTCCTCCCTAGGCATATTCTTGTCCAATTAGGGTTTTTAACCAATCTTGTGCATCCAATAGGTGTGTTTGTGTCATTGGATGATCAATTAGGTCATTTTCGTTCTCCCTAGGCTTATTCTTGTCCAATTAGGGTTTTTAACCAATCTTGTGCATCCAATAAGTTCATTTGTGTTATTGGATTAACATTTAGGTAATATTCGTCCTCCCTAGGCATATTCTTGTCCAATTAGGGTTTTTAACCAATCTTGTGCATCCAATAGGTGTGTTTGTGTCATTGGATGATCAATTAGGTCATTTTCGTCCTCCCTAGGCATATTCTTGTCCAATTAGGGTTTTTAACCAATCTTGTGCATCCAATAGGTGTGTTTGTGTCATTGGATGATCAATTAGGTCATTTTCGTCCTCCCTAGGCTTATTCTTGTCCAATTAGGGTTTTTAACCAATCTTGTGCATCCAATAAGTTCATTTGTGTCATTGGATTAACATTTAGGTCATTTTCGTCCTCCCTAGGCATATTCTTGTCCAATTAGGGTTTTTAACCAATCTTGTGCTTCCAATAGGTGTGTTTGTGTCATTGGATTTACATTTAGGTCATTTTCGTCCTCTCAGGCTTATTCTTGTCCAATTAGGGTTTTTAACCAATCTTGTGCATCCAATAAGTTCATTTGTGTCATTGGATGATCAATTAGGTCATTTTCGTCCTCCCTAGGCTTATTCTTGTCCAATTAGGGTTTTTAACCAATCTTGTGCATCCAATAAGTTTGTTTATGTCATTGAATTAATATTTAGGTCATTTTCGTCCTCCCTAGGCATATTCTTTTCCAATTAGGGTTTTTAACCAATCTTGTGCATCCAATAGGTGTGTTTGTGTCATTGGATGATCAATTAGGTCATTTTCGTCCTCCCTAGGCTTATTCTTGTCCAAGTAGGGTTTTTAACCAATCTTGTGCATCCAATAGGTGTGTTTGTGTCATTGGATGATCAATTAGGTCATTTTCGTCCTCCCTAGGCTTATTCTTGTCCAATTAGGGTTTTTAACCAATCTTGTGCATCCAACAAGTTAGTTTATGTCATTGAATTAATATTTAGGTCATTTTCGTCCTCCCTAGGCATATTCTTGTCCAATTAGGGTTTTTAACCAATCTTGTGCATCCAATAGGTGTGTTTGTGTCATTGGATGATCAATTAGGTCATTTTCGTCCTCCCTAGGCATATTCTTGTCCAATTAGGGTTTTTAACCAATCTTGTGCATCCAATAGGTGTGTTTGTGGCAATGGATGATCAATTAGGTTATTTTCGTCCTCCCTAGGCTTATTCTTGTCCAATTATGGTTTTTAACCAATCTTGTGCATCCAATAGGTGTGTTTGTGTCATTGGATGATCAATTAGGTCATTTTCGTCCTCCTTAGGCTTATTCTTGTCCAATTAGGGTTTTTAACCAATCTTGTGCTTCCAATAAGTTGAGTTGTGTCATTGGATTAACATTTAGGTCATTTTCGTCCTCCCTAGGCATATTCTTGTCCAATTAGGGTTTTTACCCAATCTTGTGCATCCAATAGGTGTGTTTGTGTCATTGGATGATCAATTAGGTCATTTTCGTCCTCCCTAGGCTTATTCATGTCCAATTAGGGTTTTTAACCAATCTTGTGCATCCCATAACTTTGTTTGTGTCATTGAATTAATAATTAGGTCATTTTCGTCCTCCCCAGGCATATTCTTGTCCAATTAGTGTTTTTAACCAATCTTGTGCATGCAATAGGTGTGTTTGTGGCATTGGATGATCAATTAGGACATTTTCGTCCTCCCTAGGCTTATTCTTGTCCAATTAGGGTTTTTAACCAATCTTGTGCATCAAATAAGTTCATTTGTGTCATTGGAATAACATTTAGGTCATTTTCGTCCTCCCTAGGCATATTCTTGTCCAATTAGGGTTTTTAACCAATCTTGTGCTTCCAATAGGTGTGTTTGTGTCATTGGATAATCAATTAGGCCATTTTCGTCCTCCCTAGGCTTATTCTTGTCCAATTACGGTTTTTAACCAATCTTGTGCATCCAATAAGTTTGTTTGTGTCATTGAATTAATATTTAGGTCATTTTCGTTGTCCCTAGGCATATTCTTGTCCAATTAGGGTTTTTAACCAATCTTGTGCATCCAATAGGTGTGTTTGTGTCATTGGATGATCAATTAGGTCATTTTCGTCCTCCCTAGGCATATTCTTGTCCAATTAGGGTTTTTAACCAATCTTGTGCATCCAATAGGTGTGTTTGTGGCAATGGATGATCAATTAGGTCATTTTCGTCCCTCCTTGGCTTATTCTTATCCAATTAATGTTTTTAACCAATCTTGTGCATCCAATAGGTGTGTTTGTGTCATTGGATGATCAATTAGGTCTTTTTCGTCCTCCCTAGGCTTATTCTTGTCCAATTAGGGTTTTTAACCAATCTTGTGCATCCAATAGGTGTGTTTGTGTCATTGGATGATCAATTAGGTCATTTTCGTCCTTCCTAGGCTTATTCTTGTCCAATTAGGGTTTTTAGCCAATCTTGTGAATCCAATAAGTTTGTTTGTTTCATTTAATTAGTATTTAGGTCATTTTCGTCCTCCCTAGGCATATTCTTGTCCAATTAGGGTTTTTTTAACCAATCTTTTGCATCCAATAGGTGTGTTTGTGTCATTGGATGATCAATTAGGTCATTTTCGTCCTCCGTAGGCATATTCTTGTCCAATTAGGGTTTTTAACCAATCTTGTGCATCCAATAGGTGTGTTTGTGTCATTGGATGATCAATTAGGTCATTTTCGTCCTCCCTAGGCATATTCTTGTCCAATTAGGGTTTTTAACCAATCTTGTGCATCCAATAGGTGTGTTTGTGTCATTGGATGATCAATTAGGTCATTTTCGTCCTCCCTAGGCTTATTCTTGTCCAATTAGGGTTTTTAACCAATCTTGTGCTTCCAATAAGTTGAGTTGTGTCATTGGATTAACATTTAGGTCATTTTCGTCCTCCCTAGGCATATTCTTGTCCAATTAGGGTTTTTAACGAATCTTGTGCATCCAATAGGTGTGTTTGTGTCATTGGATGATCAATTAGGTCATTTTCGTCCTCCCTAGGCATATTCTTGTCCAACTAGGGTTTTTAACCAATCTTGTGCTTCCAATAGGTGTGTTTGTGTCATTGGATGATCAATTAGGTCATTTTCGTCCTCCCTAGTCTTATTCTTGTCCAATTAGGGTTTTTAACCAATCTTGTGCATCCAATAAGTTTGTTTGTGTCATTGAATTAATATTTAGGTCATTTTCGTCCTCCCTAGGCATATTCTTGTCCAATTAGGGTTTTTAACCAATCTTGTGCATCCAATAGGAGTGTTTGTGTCATTGTATGATCAATTAGGTCATTTTCGTCCTCCCTAGGCTTATTCTTGTCCAATTAGGGTTTTTAACCAATCTTGTGCTTCCAATAGGTGTGTTTGTGTCATTGGATGATCAATTAGGTCATTTTCGTCCTCCCTAGGCTTATTCTTGTCCAATTAGGGTTTTTAATCAATCTTGTACATCAAATAAGTTTGTTTGTGTCATTGAATTAATATTTAGGTCATTTTCGTCCTCCCTAGGCATATTCTTGTCCAATTAGGGTTTTTAACCAATCTTGTGCATCCAATAGGTGTGTTTGTGTCATTGGATGATCAATTAGGTCATTTTCGTCCTCCCTAGGCATATTCTTGTCCAATTAGGGTTTTTAACCAATCTTGTGCATTCAATAGGTGTGTTTGTGTCATTGGATGATTAATTAGGTCATTTTCGTCCTCCCTAGGCATATTCTTATCCAATTAGGGTTTTTAACCAATCTTGTGCATCCAATAGGTGTGTTTGTGTCATTGGATGATCAATTAGGTCATTTTCGTCCTTTCTATGCTTATTCTTGTCTAATTAGGATTTTTAACCAATCTTGTGCATCCAATAAGTTCATTTGTGTCATTGGATGATCAATTAGGTCATTTTCGTCCTCCCTAGGCATATTCTTGTCTAACTAGGGTTTTTAACCAATCTTGTGCATCCAATAAGTTCATTTGTGTCATTGGATGATCAATTAGGTCATTTTCGTCCTCACTAGGCTTATTCTTGTCCGATTAGGGTTTTTAACCAATCTTGTGCATCCAATAAGTGTGTTTGTGTCATTGGATGATCAATTAGGTCATTTTCGTCCTCCCTAGGCTTATTCTTGTCCAATTAGGGTTTTTAACCAATCTTGTGCATCCAATAGGTGTTTTTGTGTCATTGGATGATCAATTAGGTCATTTTCGTCCTCCCTAGGCATATTCTTGTCCAATTAGGGGTTTTAACCAATCTTGTGCATCGAATAGGTGTGTTTGTGTCATTGCATGATCAATTAGGTCATTTTCGTCCTCCCTAGGCTTATTCTTGTCCAATTATGGTTTTTAACCAATCTTGTGCATCCAATAGGTGTGTTTGTGTCATTGGATGATCAATTAGGTCATTTTCGTCCTCCCTAGGCTTATTCTTGTTCAATTAGGGTTTTTAACCAATCTTGTGCATCCAATAGGTGCGTTTGTGTCATTGGATGATCAATTAGGTCATTTTCATCCTCCCTAGGCTTATTCTTGTCCAATTAGGGTTTTTAACCAATGTTGTGCATCCAATAAGTTCGTTTGTGTCATTGAATTAACATTTAGGTCATTTTCGTCTTCCCTAGGCATATTCTTGTCCAATTAGGGTTTTTAACCAATCTTGTGCATCCAATAGGTGTGTTTGTGTCATTGGTTGATCAATTATGTCATTTTCGTCCTCCCTAGGCTAATTCTTGTCCAATTAGGGTTTTTAACCAATCTTGTGCATCCAATAAGTTTGTTTGTTTCATTGAATTAATATTTAGGTCATTTTCGTCCTCCCTAGGCATATTCTTGTCCAATTAGGGTTTTTAACCAATCTTGTGCATCCAATAGGTGTGTTTGTGTCATTGGATGATCAATTAGGTCATTTTCGTCCTCCCTAGGCATATTCTTGTCCAATTAGGGTTTTTTAACGAATCTTGCGCATCCAATAGTTGTGTTTGTGTCATTGGATGATCAATTAGGTCATTTTCTTCCTGCCTAGGCTTATTCTTGTCCAATTAGGGTTTTTAACTAATCTTGTGCATCCAATAGGTGTGTTTGTGTCATTGGATGATCAATTAGGTCATTTTCGTCCTCCCTAGGCATATTCTTGTCCAATTAGGGTTTTTAACCAATCTTGTGCATCCAATAGGTGTGTTTATGTCATTGGATGATCAATTAGGTCATTTTCTTCCTCCCTAGGCTTATTCTTGTCCAATTAGGGTTTTTAACCAATCTTGTGCATCCAATAAGTTCATTTGTGTCATTGGATGATCAATTAGGTCATTTTCGTCCTCCCTAGGTATATTCTTGTCCAACAAGGGTTTTTAACCAATCTTGTGCAACCAATAGATGTGTTTGTGTCATTGGATGATCAATTAGGTCATTTTCGTCCTCCCTAGGCATATTCTTGTCCAATTAGGGTTTTTAACCAATCTTGTGCATCCAATAGGTGTGTTTGTGTCATTGGATGATCAATTAGGTCATTTTCGTCCTCCCTAGGCTTATTCTTGTCCAATTAGGGTTTTTAACCAATCTTGTGCATCCAATAAGTTCATTAGTGTCATTGGATGATCAATTAGGTCATTTTCGTCCTCCCTAGGCATATTATTATCCAATTAGGGTTTTTAACCAATCTTGTGCATCCAATAAGTTTGTTTGTGTCATTGAATTAATATTTAGGTCATTTTCGTCCTCCCTAGGCATATTCTTGTCCAATTAGGGTTTTTAACCAATCTTGTGCATCCAATAGGTGTGTTTGTGTCATTGGATGATCAATTAGGTCATTTTCGTCCTCCCTAGGCATATTCTTGTCCAATTAGGGTTTTTAACCAATCTTGTGCATCCAATAGGTGTGTTTGTGGCAATGGATGATCAATTAGGTCATTTTCGTCCTCCCTAGGCTTATTCTTGTCCAATTAGGGTTTTTAACCAATCTAGTGCATCCAATAGGTGTGTTTGTGTCATTGGATGATCAATTAGGTCATTTTCGTCCTCCCTATGCTTATTCTAGCCCAATTAGGGTTTTTAACCAATCTTGTGCATCCAATAAGTTGAGTTGTGTCATTGGATTAGCATTTAGGTCATTTTCGTCCTCCCTAGGCTTATTCTTGTCCAATTAGGGTTTTTAACCAATCTTGTGCATCCAATAAGTTCATTTGTGTCATTGGATTAACATTTAGGTCATTTTCGTCCTCCCTAGGCATATTCTTGTCCAATTAGGGTTTTTAACCAATCTTGTGCATCCAATAGGAGTGTTTGTGTCATTGGATGATCAATTAGGTCAGTTTCGTCCTCCATTGGCTTATTCTTGTCCAATTAGGGTTTTTAACCAATCTTGTGCATCCAATAAGTTCATTTGTGTCATTGGATTAACATTTAGGTCATTTTCGTCCTCCCTAGGCATATTCTTGTTCAATTAGGGTTTTTAACCAATCTTGTGCATCCAATAGGTGTGTTTGTGTCACTGGATGATCAATTAGGTCATTTTCGTCCTCCCTAGGCTTATTCTTGTCCAATTAGGGTTTTTAACCAATCTTGTGCATCCAATAGGTGTGTTTGTGTCATTGGATGATCAATTAGGTCATTTTCGTCCTCCCAAGGCTTATTCTTGTCCAATTAGGGTTTTTAACCAATCTTGTGCATCCAATAAGTTCATTTGTGTCATTGGATTAACATTTAGGTCATTTTCGTCCTCCCTAGGCATATTCTTGTCCAATTAGGGTTTTTAACCAATCTTGTGCTTCCAATAGGTGTGTTTGTGTCATTGGATGGTTAATTAGGTCATTTTCGTCCTCCCTAGGCTTGTTCTTGTCCAATTAGGGTTTTTAACCAATCTTGTGCATCCAATAAGTTCATTTGTGTCATTGGATGATCAATTAGGTCATTTTCATCCTCCCTAGGCATATTCTTGTCCAACTAGGGTTTTTAACCAATCTTGCGCATCCAATAGGGGTGTTTGTGTCATTGGATGATCAATTAGGTCATTTTCGTCCTCCCTAGGCTTATTCTTGTCCAATTAGGGTTTTTAACCAATCTTGTGCATCCAATAACTTTGTTTGTGTCATTGAATTAATATTTAGGTCATTTTCGTCATCCCTAGGCATATTCTTGTCCAATTATGGTTTTTAACCAATCTTGTGCATCCAATAGGTGTGTTTGTGTCATTGGATGATCAATTAGGTCATTTTCGTCCTCCCTAGGCTTATTCTTGTCCAATTAGGGTTTTTAACCAATCTTGTGCATCCAATAAGTTCATTTGTGTTATTGTATTAACATTTAGGTCATATTCGTCCTCCCTAGGCATATTCTTGTCCAATTAGGGTTTTTTAACCAATCTTGTGCATCCAATAGGTGTGTTTGTGTCATTGGATGATCAATTAGGTCATTTTCGTCATCCCTAGGCATATTCTTGTCTAGTTAGGGTTTTTAACCAATCTTGTGCATCCAATAGGTGTTTGTGTCATTGGATGATCAATTAGGTCATTTTCGTCCTCCCTAGGCTTATTCTTGTCCAATTATGGTTTTTAACCAATCTTGTGCATCCAATAGGTGTGTTTGTGTCATTGGATGATCAATTAGGTCATTTTCGTCCTCCCTAGGCATATTCTTGTCCAATTAGGGATTTAACCAATCTTGTGCATCCAATAGGTGTGTTTGTGTCATTGGAAGATCAATTAGGTCATTTTAGTCCTTCCTAGGCTTATTCTTGTCCAATTAGGGTTTTTAACCAATCTTGTGCATCCAATAGGTGTGTTTGTGTCATTGGATGATCAATTAGGTCATTTTCGTCCTCCCTAGGCTTATTCTTGTCCAATTAGGGTTTTTAACCAATCTTGTGCATCCAATAAGTTCATTTGTGTTATTGGATTAACATTTAGGTCATATTCTTCCCCCCTAGGCATATTCTTGTCCAATTAGGGTTTTTAACCAATCTTGTGCATCCAATAGGTGTGTTTGTGTCATTGGATGATCAATTAGGTCATTTTCGTCCTCCCTAGGCTTATTCTTGTCCAATTAGGGTTTTTAACCAATCTTATGCATCCAATAAGTTCATTGGTGTCATTGGATGATCAATTAGGTCATTTTTGTCCTCCCTAGGCATGTTCTTGTCCAACTAGGGTTTTTAACCAATCTTGTGCATCCAATAGGTGTGTTTGTGTCATTGGATGATCAATTAGGTCATTTTCGTCCTCCCTAGGCTTATTCTTGTCCAATTAGGGTTTTTAACCAATCTTGTGCATCCAATAAGTTTGTTTGTGTCATTGTATTATCATTTAGGTCATTTTCGTCCTCCCTAGGCATATTCTTGTCCAATTAGGGTTTTTAACCAATCTTGTGCATCCAATAGGTGTGTTTGTGTCATTGGATGATCAATTAGGTCATTTTCGTCCTCCCTAGGCATATTCTTGTCCAATTAGGGTTTTTAACCAATCATGTGCATCCAATAACTTTGTTTGTGTCATTGAATTAATATTTAGGTCATTTTCGTCCTCCCTAGGCATATTCTTGTCCAATTAGGGTTTTTAACCAATCTTGTGCATCCAATAGGTGTGTTTGTGTCATTGGATGATCAATTAGGTCATTTTCGTCCTCCCTAGGCATATTCTTGTCCAATTAGGGTTTTTAACCAATCTTGTGCATCCAATAGATGTGTTTGTGTCATTGGATGATCAATTAGGTCATTTTCGTCCTCCCTAGGCATCTTCTTATCCAATTAGGGTTTTTAACCAATCTTGTGCATCCAATAGGTGTGTTTGTGTCATTGGATGAGCAATTAGGTCATTTTCGTCCTCCCTAGACTTATTCTTGTCAAATTAGGGTTTTTAACCAATCTTGTGCATCCAATAACTTTGTTTGTGTCATTGAATTAATATTTAAGTCATTTTCGTCCTCCCTAGGCATATTCTTGTCCAATTAGGGTTTTTAACCAATCTTGTGCATCCAATAGGTGTGTTTGTGTCATTGGATGATCAATTAGGTCATTTTCGTCCTCCCTAGGCATATTCTTGTCCAATTAGGGTTTTTAACCAATCTTGTGCATCCAATAACTTTGATTGTGTCATTGAATTAATATTTAGGTCATTTTCGGCCTCCCTAGGCATATTCTTGTCCAATTAGGGTTTTTAACCAATCTTGTGCATCCAATAGGTGTGTTTGTGTCATTGGATGATCAATTAGGTCATTTTCGACCTCCCTAGGCTTATTCTTGTCCAATTAGGGTTTTTAACCAATCTTGTGCATCCAATAACTTTGTTTGTGTCATTGAATTAATATTTAAGTCATTTTCGTCCTCCCTAGGCATATTCTTGTCCAATTAGGGTTTTTAACCAATCTTGTGCATCCAATAGGTGTGTTTGTGTCATTGGATGATCAATTAGGTCATTTTCGTCCTCCCTAGGCATATTCTTGTCCAATTAGGGTTTTTAACCAATCTTGTGCATCCAATAAGTGTGTTTGTGGCATTGGATGATCAATTAGGTCATTTTCGTCCTCCCTAGGCTTATTCTTGTCCAATTAGGGTTTTTAACCAATCTTGTGCATCCAATAAGTTCATTTGTGTCATTGGATTAACATTTAGGTCATGTTCGTCCTCCCTAGGCATATTCTTGTCCAATTAGGGTTTTTAACCAATCTTGTGCTTCCAATTGGTGTGTTTGTGTCGTTGGATAATCAATTAGGTCATTTTCGTCCTCCCTAGGCTTATTCTTGTCCAATTAGGGTTTTTAACCAATCTTGTGCATCCAATAAGTTTGTTTGTGTCATTGAATTAATATTTAGGTCATTTTCGTCCTCCCTAGGCATATTCTTGTCCAATTAGGGTTTTTAACCAATCTTGTGCATCCAATAGGTGTGTTTGTGTCATTGGATGATCAATTAGGTCATTTTCGTCCTCCCTAGGCATATTCTTGTCCAATTAGGGTTTTTAAGCGATCTTGTGCATCCAATAGGTGTGTTTGTGTCATTGGATGATCAATTAGGTCATTTTCGTCCTCCCTAGGCATATTCTTGTCCAATTAGGGTTTTTAACCAATCTTGTGCATCCAATAGGTGTGTTTGTGGCAATGAATGATCAATTTGGACATTTTCGTCCTCCCTAGGCTTATTCTTGTCCAATTAGGGTTTTTAAACAATCTTGTGCATCCAATAGGTGTGTTTGTGTCATTGGATGATCAATTAGGTCATTTTCGTCCTCCCTAGGCATATTCTTGTCCAATTAGGGTTTTTAACCAATCTTGTGCATCCAATAGGTGTGTTTGTGGCAATGGATGATCTTTTCGTCCTCCCTAGGCTTATTCTTGTCCAATTAGGGTTTTTAACCAATCTTGTGCATCCAATAGGTGTGTTTGTGTCATTGGATGATCAATTAGGTCATTTTCGTCCTCCCTAGGCATATTCTTGTCCAATTAGGGTTTTTATACAATCTTGTGCATCCAATAGGTGTGTTTGTGTCATTGGATGATCAATTAGGTCATTTTTGTCCTCCCAAGGCATATTCTTGCCCAATTAGGGTTTTTAACCAATCTTGTGCATCCAATAAGTTGAGTTGTGTCATTGGATTAGCATTTAGGTAATTTTCGTCCTCCCTAGGCTTATTCTTGTCCAATTAGGGTTTTTAACCAATCTTGTGCATCCAATAAGTTCATTTGTGTCATTGGATTAACATTTTTGTCATTTTCGTCCTCCCTAGGCATATTCTTGTCCAATACGTGTGTTTGTGTCATTGGATGATCAATTAGGTCATATTCGTCCTCCCTAGGCTTATTCTTGTCCAATTAGGGTTTTTACCCAATCTTGTGCATCCAACAAGTTTGTTTATGTCATTGAATTAATATTTAGGTCATTTTCGTCCTCCCTAGGCATATTCTTGTCCAATTAGGGTTTTTAACCAATCTTGTGCATCCAATAGGTGTGTTTGTGTCATTGGATGATCAATTAGGTCATTTTCGTCCTCCCTAGGCATATTCTTGTCCAATTAGGGTTTTTAACCAATCTTGTGCATCCAATAGGTGTGTTTGTGGCAATGGATGATCAATTAGGTTATTTTCGTCCTCCCTAGGCTTATTCTTGTCCAATTATGGTTTTTAACCAATCTTGTGCATCCAATAGGTGTGTTTGTGTCATTGGATGATCAATTAGGTCATTTTCGTCCTCCTTAGGCTTATTCTTGTCCAATTAGGGTTTTTAACCAATCTTGTGCTTCCAATAAGTTGAGTTGTGTCATTGGATTAACATTTAGGTCATTTTCGTCCTCCCTAGGCATATTCTTGTCCAATTAGGGTTTTTACCCAATCTTGTGCATCCAATAGGTGTGTTTGTGTCATTGGATGATCAATTAGGTCATTTTCGTCCTCCCTAGGCTTATTCATGTCCAATTAGGGTTTTTAACCAATCTTGTGCATCCCATAACTTTGTTTGTGTCATTGAATTAATAATTAGGTCATTTTCGTCCTCCCCAGGCATATTCTTGTCCAATTAGTGTTTTTAACCAATCTTGTGCATGCAATAGGTGTGTTTGTGGCATTGGATGATCAATTAGGACATTTTCGTCCTCCCTAGGCTTATTCTTGTCCAATTAGGGTTTTTAACCAATCTTGTGCATCAAATAAGTTCATTTGTGTCATTGGAATAACATTTAGGTCATTTTCGTCCTCCCTAGGCATATTCTTGTCCAATTAGGGTTTTTACCCAATCTTGTGCATCCAATAGGTGTGTTTGTGTCATTGGATGATCAATTAGGTCATTTTCGTCCTCCCTAGGCTTATTCTTGTCCAATTAGGGTTTTTAACCAATCTTGTGCATCTAATAAGTTCATTTGTGTCATTGGATGATCAATTAGGTCATTTTCGTCCTCCCTAGGCTTATTCTTGTCCAATTATGGTTTTTAACCAATCTTGTGCATCCAATAGGTGTGTTTGTGTCATTGGATGATCAATTAGGTCATTTTCGTCCTCCCTAGGCTTATTCTTGTCCAATTAGGGTTTTTAACCAATCTTGTGCATCCAATAAGTTCATTTGTGTCATTGGATGATCAATTAGGTCATTTTCGTTCTTCCTAGGCATATTCTTGTCCAACTAGGATTTTTAACCAGTCTTGTGCATCCAATAGGTGTGTTTGTGTCATTGGATGATCAATTAGGTCATTTTCATCCTCCCAAGGCTTATTCTTGTCCAATTAGGGTTTTTAACCAATCTTGTGCATCCAATAAGTTCATTTGTGTCATTGGATTAACATTTAGGTCATTTTCGTCCTCCCTAGGCATATTCTTGTCCAATTAGGGTTTTTAACCAATCTTGTGCATCCAATAGGTGTGTTTGTGTCATTGGAAGATCAATTAAGTCATTTTCGTCCTCCCTAGGCTTATTCTTGTCCAATTAGGGTTTTTAACCAATCTTGTGCATCCAATAAGTTCATTTGTGTCATTGGATTAACATTTAGGTCATTTTCGTCCTCCCTAGGCATATTCTTGTCCAATTAGGGTTTTTAACCAATCTTGTGCATCCAATAAGTTCATTTGTGTCATTGGATGAACATTAAGGTCATTTTCGTCCTCCCTAGGCTTATTCTTGTCCAATTAGGGTTTTTAACCAATCTTGTGCATCCAATAAGTTCATTTGTGTCATTGGATTAACATTTAGGTCATTTTCGTCCTCCCTAGGCATATTCTTGTCCAATTAGGGTTTTTAACCAATCTTGTGCATCCAATAAGTTGAGTTGTGTCATTGAATTAATATTTAGGTCATTTTCGTCCTCCCTAGGCATATTCTTGTCCAATTAGTGTTTTTAACCAATCTTGTGCATCCAATTGGTGTGTTTGTGGCAATGGATGATCAATTAGGTCATTTTCGTCCTCCCTAGGCTTATTCTTGTCCAATTAGGGTTTTTATACCAATCTTGTGCATCCAGTAGGTGTGTTTGTGTCATTGGATGATCAATTAGGTTATTTTCGTCCTCCCTAGGCTTATTCTTGTCCAATTAGGGTTTTTAACCAATCTTGTGCATCCAATAAGTTCATTTGTGTCATTGGATTAACATTTAGGTCATTTTCGTCCTCCCTAGGCATATTCTTGTCCAATTAGGGTTTTTAACCAATCTTGTGCATCCAATAGGTGTGTTTATGTCATTGGATGATCAATTAGGTCAATTTCATCCTCCCTAGGCATATTCTTGTCCAATTAATGTTTTTAACCAATCTTGTGCATCTAATAGGTGTGTTTGTGGCAATGGATGATCAATTAGGTCATTTTCGTCCTCCCTAGGCTTATTCTTGTCCAATTAGGGTTTTTAACCAATCTTGTGCATCCAATAGGCGTGTTTTTGTCATTGGATGATCAATTAGGTCATTTTCGTCCTCCCTAGGCTTTTTCTTGTCCAATTAGGGTTTTTAACCAATCTTGTGCATCCAATAAGTTCATTTGTGTCATTGGATTAACATTTAGGTCATTTTCGTCCTCCCTAGGCATATTCTTGTCCAATTAGGGTTTTTAACCAATCTTGTGCATCCAATAGGTGTGTTTGTCGCAATGGATGATCAATTTGGTCATTTTCGTCCTCCCTAGGCTTATTCTTGTCCAATTAGGGTTTTTAACCAATCTTGTGCATCCAATAGGTGTGTTTGTGTCATTGGATGATCAATTAGGTCATTTTCGTCCTTCCTAGGCTTATTCTTCTCCAATTAGGGTTTTTAACCAATCTTGTGCATCCAATAAGTTTGTTTGTTTCATTGAATTAATATTTAGGTCATTTTCGTCCTCCCTAGGCATATTCT